>JAMKQA010057381.1:0-10496 GCA_024699735.1 Posidonia australis
CGTGGCTGGTATGTCTTGATTCAAGTTATTCTCTGGGTAACCTGGAAAGAAAGAAATAGCAGAATTTTCCATGGCTCCTCTAAGCCTTCTTATCTTATTATTTCGGATGTCATTGGACTAATGAGTCAATGGTTAGATTCTCTTTCACCAGGGTTTGAAAAGGAGGATTTGAGGAATTCATTATCTTCAATGAAAGTTGCATGGTCTGCGAATCAAACCTCCATTACCACTACGGATGTTTCCCACCCTTCTACTAATGCCAATATGCACGAGACTGTTCCTGCTGCTGACATGGGGCAGTAGTTTTATTTGTTTTCTTAATAGAAAAATAGAACTTGATTTACCAGCCTTGCTGGATGGACTGTAACTTAATGGCAAGAACATTGCCTTATCTTCTTTCTGTGATTCTGTATGTGAATTTTGGACTCTTGATTCCCTTAGATCTTTTTCCTTGGGGTTGATTACTAATACTACTTACCATTACCAAAAAAAAAAATTTATATACCTGGCTACTATGTTTCTTACATTTCCAAACGTGAGCATGACTAATGTTACAATAAGGCATGTGAAAAATTCTTGTGCTTGCATAAGTGAAAAAAAATGTTTATTATCAGTAGGTCTTAACCTACAGCACTCGAGTTAATATCTTATACTAGCTCTCAAAATTAGATCTCTTTAGTCCATGTCCTATTAATATCTTATACTGATCCATAAGGGAAAACAAATATATTGTTTCTTCTACTAGCCATCAACCTATCTCTAAATTACCACAAAGGTCTACAAAGAATAACATACTTTTTTTCTTAAATGATTTGATCTTGAAGGACCAACAACAAGGGCGTTAAACTCTAAAACTAATATGAAAAGGAAAATATATGAGACTTGAGGTATAATTATGATAAAAGATGAGGCATACTTGTGAAAAACATAATAATGATGATAAAGAGTGGACGAAAATAGAAATGAAGGATACAATTAGAAACGAGGAGAAAATACAAGTTTTTGGAAACTATAGTGCTAAGTTAATAAATACAGAAAGCATGTGTAATCTTGTAATATATGCTACACCTAGCAAAAGTAATATCAAAGGAGAATATAATACAAAACTAAAAGTAATATTTTATTGCTAATGGTACAAATCAACCTTCTTTTTCTATCATACACTAATGATTTTCATGTATTTGTTGTAGTGTAGTTTGTACCAGTCATCATCTTCTTATATTATGTGTATGTGTGATTGCAGATTGCAGGCATTAGGTTCATGTGGGAGAATATGATACAATCTGTCAGAAAGGTCTAATCTGGGGATGACGGCCTTGGTTGCATTCTAGCACATACCATGGGTCTTGGGAAGACTTTTCAGGTTGCATTTCTTCTCTAAGATGTCATTGCCTTTTAAATATTTCCTTTTTAGATAATAACTCACTTTTATATCTTTTTTTACGAACGTCTTAACAATTTTCTGTATGTTGCAGTCTGTTTCTGGGATTTACTAAAATAAATTTTCATGGAATTTCATGTGTTATTTTAAATATCACATTTTTTAAACTATTATGTTTTATTTGTATTAGAATTTAATAATCATATCTTGTATTATTTTGTAAGTTTTTCATCTTGAAATAACCTCATAGTAGTTTGTGCTTTATGTATCAATTTTCTATCTCCTGATTGGTTGATTCTAATTCAACTTTCCCAATTTGTAAATGTTTTAACACAAAAGACTTCTTAACATGACTACATCTTATTTTACTCTCAACCTGATGCAGGTTATAGCCTTCCTGTACACTGCTTTGAGGTGTATTGATTTAGGGTTAAAAACTGCACTAATCGTGACCCCAGTCAATGTACTGCATAATTGGAGGTATGAATTTATGAAGTGGAAACCTGTAGATGTGAAGACACTTCATGTGTTTATGTTGGAAGATGTCCACAGGTTTTAGATTTTTCCTTATATTTCATTTGTGCTGGGGGCCATATACAGAATCGTAGATGTGTATGTGTTTTCTTTACTTTCTATCCTTTTTGTAAATTGAATCTTACTTCTACAAGTTGTTTATGTTATTGGTTGCTATATTTTGTAAGATATGACCTATAACTTAGTTCTGTGGCAGAAACCCCTTATTTGTGCTATCAGTGGCAGAAACCCTATGGTGCACTAGATTCATTCTGTTGTTAGGGATCACAACATCTTCAAGGCAGCAAGAAGAAGTTAATATGTGGGAGAATATAATATCAAAGAAGGTTGATAAAACTAAGTGATTGAAGAGCATCAATTATCAAAGGAGAACTTTAACAATTATCACTTAAATGTTGAACTAAATACAGTTAATATGTATGATTCGTGTATAACAAAGAAGTGCTCAAAGGAGAACAATAACGAAATAACGAAAATACTTATTAAAGAAATAACGAAAATAACTTTGGAAAAGAAGTCCTAGAAGAACAATAAGATTTCAAAGATGTGAAGGTCAATAAGGCATCACACCAAGTACTTAAACAACAGCACAATAGCACATCATACTAAATACTTAAACAATACCACATCACATTAAAAAAAGATTTAGATAATAAAAATTAGACAGGAAAAAATTGGAGCTTCCATCTGGTATACATCTCTTGTAGATATCTTTTCATTTATAGCCTATTTGGTGCTTTCTTGTTGATTAAAGCAAAATATTGTAAAATTAAATAAGCATGTCACCATTATTAGATTTTCATCATTAATTAATGCTTCTTTTGTGTTCATCTAGCTAGGTTGCTAATTCACTACCCCATGTGATAGTATGTTCGTTTTTCTTATGTAAGGTCATCTAACATTCTTGCTACCTTTCTTGATGTAGTTATTTACTCATTCCTATAGTGATTTGGAAAGATAACTTCTCTTGTTTGTCAATAACATAAATAAATTTCTTAAGTAATCAACATTGTGAAAAACAGCAATATTTGAATGCTTGGTTTTTCAATTTGGATAGTTGGTGGTTGACAATAGTTTCGGAACAGAGGGTTACTTGCTGTCTAGAAAGAGTGTCCTTCACCTATCTCACCATGCTTTCTTTTATGATTAGCAGATGGATTCTGTCACTGCATTTAAAAGGAAGTTGTATTTTTATTAGGCACAAAACTACCTAGATTACTTTCTAATTTCCACACAATTACCAATAACATCAATGCGAATAAAAACATTCTCTTTCAGTTGTTCCAGTCATTACCCATCTCTCAAGAGATTTTTTACCCCAAAGTTTCAAGGCACACCATAAAATTTTTACCTCCATTCTCATAACAAATTATTTGAGGACATAACAAATACAGTGAAGATCTATGGAAATATATGTAGCAAGCATAGAGGTGGAGAAGATCTTTCGTAATATTGGTAGTGTTGTAGATCTATGGAAATATATGTACCAATGACGGGAGGAGGAGACGAAGGCGTACAACAGCCAGTAGCAAGCACGGAGGTGGAGATGGAGGCACACAGCGGCGAGGAGGCAAGAGTTACGAAGGGCACGGACAAGAGGGCAGAGGCAAGAGGCAGGATGCACGGAGGAAGGAGGCACACAGGGCACAGAGGCAGGGAGGGTAGGACGTAGGGCACATAAGGCATGGAGGCACGTAGGGACCGAAAGCCGTAGGATGAGGAGGAGGCAACTGTGCTTGGCAGACCAGAGGCACGGACGCACTTTTCGCGAGAGACCAGAGCGAGAGATGAGAGTAAGAGATGAGAGGGAGAGAAGAGGCAATGGGATGAAAAGGGACAACTTGGCCGCGAGTCGAAATTTTAGGGCAGATATAGCGAGAACAAATACCGAGGATAAGTCATCGCTATTTCCTCGTTAATTACATATCGAGGACATAGTGAGGATATTTCCACAATAAGTCCACACTATTTTTCCTTGGTATAATTTTACAAGGACAAGTCCTCGTTATTTCCTTGCTAATTCAAGAAATTGTAGTAGTGTATAATGCCTAGTACAAGTAGTTTTTATGAAAAATTAAAATGTTCATGTCTCCCTCCTTCAGCCATTGAATCCTTGATCTCAACTTCCAATGGATTACTTGATTTTCTAGGAGTCACAAATGTTTGGCCCTCAACTCATTCTTTCGTTGCTGCGAATAAATGGGAAAAGGACCTGCCTCAGCTTACTTATCCAAGTCTTGAACAAGCAACTCAATCTCAGTGAGCTTAACTCGGCTGTTATCTTTGTGAGCAAGCAACCAACGTTTAATAGAAAATTTAGTGTTTTTTAACTTATGAGACAAAACAACTATAGGATCTACGTCATGATGACTTTGTCCCTAGCTTCAAAATCTTCCTTCTTTAACCAAGTTCTATAAAATCTACAAGGAAAGGGTCCCGACCTAGGAGGCTTGGTATTAAGGCAAATTAGTATATGATCTGAGACAATTTTGGGCTTACTTGTGTATACTAATGCCAAGTACTGAGACTTCCAAGTTAAAGAGACCAAAAATCTGTCAAGCTTGACTAAGATTTCCTCTTATTGAAAATTTGACCAAGTGTAGAAAAAATTATTGAGAGGAAAATTATGAAGGTTGTTTTCAACTATGAAGTCGTTGAAGTTTGCCATAAGGGGAGTGTAATGCAAACCATTGGACCTCTTATAAGAGAATCTAGTGATATTAAAATCCCAACCAAAGATCCAATTATCACCCACCAAGGATCAAATGTGTCTAAGTTCATTAAGAAACTGAACCTTAGCCATAGCAAAACAAGGACCATAAACTCTGGTTAGCCACCAATCAAAGGAGTCTTCTAAATTTTGGAACTTAACAAAGAACAAAAAGGAACCTTGAAAAATGTCTAACTAAAACGTAAAAGAATCATCCCAATCCATTAGAATGCCTCCCGAAAGTCCCAGGGAAGATAAGGTTAGCCAGTGATTAAGCTTGCCACCCCAAATATTATGTAACATGATAGAAAAGGAAGATTTGTCCATAAAAGTCGTATCACTAGATGATACCGACAATCGACTCTCCTCCCCTGAGCCCTTGGTATCAAACTACCTTGTATATTTAGGATTGCCAAAGGCATAACTACCAGCACACTCCATTACATTGTTATCTCTCCAAGGGCTGCTCAAGAGCCCCTCTTCCAAGGAAGACTTTATCGACAGAAATCTAAGTGATGGATTCCTTTTTGGATTGATCTCATCTGAATCCCCCAACAGAGTGAGAGGACGACAAATGGGTGTGACCTACAAACTATCCCTCAGACAAGGATAGGGGCTCACTATTGCGAAGGTCCCAAACAATCCATCGAAATTAGACTCACCTTAGGAGCTTAAAGGGTATTCCTACTCAACACAAAAGAGGGACTGTCGAGTCTAGCATTAACCGAGCTCACCGCAGGCGCACAAAGGGTCTCCTTACTCGATACAGAAGAGACATTACCAGACCTAATAGGAAATCCCTCTAAGAAAGAGAGATCAATCGACCTCATCAACGTTTGTAGAAACTCTATTCTTCTAAAGAGAAGCAGGCCTTTTTTACTAGCCCTGCATCTAGACTATTGGTTATCAAACAGATTACCATCCTTAACGCCCCTCTTAGGCATTTTCTATAGTTAAAGAACTCAACAAGCTGAAAGGCATATGAAACGTCATCGGAGGTATGCAAATAGGAGTGCCAATACGTCGTTAGAAACGTCGTCGATACGTTGCCAAAGAAACATAGTGAGACATCAACGGTGCGAATCTAGCAGCGAAGATTCATCGTTGGAGGATTGGGTTTCTCTTACTTTCATTGAGGTTGATGAGTTTTGCTTCTTGAATGCTTCCAGATCAGGTTGTAATAGTAACTTAAGAGGAAACTTGATTAAGGATGGACTTAAAACAACTACATAGAAACACGTGTTGCGTCTAAATTCAATGGGATGTTCGTTAAGCAAGTTATGAGGAGTATTAAATAAAGTATAGTTCCTTTGGTAGATTATTATTATTATTATTATTCCATTTAAGAAATTGCAAGCTTAAATTTCATTAGCTGTAGAACTTTTATTTGAAAAAAAATATTCCAAGAAATGCGTGGGAAAGAAGCTCCCCTGGAAGCATTTGCAACGTCAAGGTCATTTGGAATTGATATTGCAACTTGGGCGATTACCGTCAAATTCACTCACCTGAGTCACAGATTTCAAACAAGTAATTTTTAATATAAGCAAATACACGTCGAGTAAAGTATTGCTCGATCATTATATGATTTTTAGTTTTTACCCATGACGTTTCAGCGAGTAAGTCTCTAGACCTCATTGAGAAAGATTGGGAAGAGAAGAGTGGGACGGCTGAGAATTGAAACAGGATTCTCCTGGCGACTATAAATATGACCCCACGGCCGATGATGGCGTGTTTCCTCGTACCTAGGGAGAAGAAGAGAGATAAAAAAACCCAACCCCACACCCATCCTCCTCGATCCCGGCGGTGCCGTTTCTCCCTCGTTCCTCCTTCGCAAGCGAGAGCCAGCGAAGGTGAGCGCAACCTCTTCTCCTTGATCTCTGTCTTTACCATGTTCAAATCATTAGAAGAATAGTTTACGCAGGAGTTCGATCTGTCATCGTTGTGTTAGATAAACCCTAGAATGCCAACAAAAAAAAACTACCGAGCTTTTTGCAAAAGAAGAATAAATGATGATGATTCGCATGTTTCATCGCATTCACGTTTTGTATTCCATAGAGATTGATTTGTCTGAAACAAAAGATATATAAACTTTGTTCATTTCTTTATCGTTCTTTTTTACCGATGTCTGTTTGTTTCCGTTCTGCTTTGTAACATGTAGTGAATCTGCAGGTGATCTTCTTGTGTATGCTGAAGTGTGACAACTCCTTTGATTTATTTGAGTTTGTTAGGTTTACTGAGTTTGACGTGCTCTTCTTCATATGAATAGGAGGTTTTCTCTTGGTCTGGTCTCGGATGCAAATTCTAATTGTTGTTGATGTTTTGCTTTTCCAACAAGTCAAGGATCAAATATGATATGATCTATATTTTGGAAAGACTTCGTTGTGCGCCGTCGCCTTGATTTGCTTCCCGTTTTTTTTTGTACGTAAGACCGCGTAATGCTTAGTTTTGTTAAGATTTACAGTGATTTCAAAATACACTTGAAAGAGATATGTTGATACGAGATACTGCCTCTTACTAGTTGTTGATTAATCACCTTTAGTTTTAGTTGGTGCAGAAGCTTTTGGATTATTGCAGTTTTTTTTTTACTGAAGTTGAACCTGTGGATTAATTTGTGCAGATCGATGAAGGTTGTCGCTGCTTACTTGCTTTCGTTGCTCGGTGGAAACACCACCCCCTCCTCTGAAGATCTGAAGAAGCTACTTGGCTCAGGTTTGCCCTCTATTTCATTTTAGTCATTTTTTGCTTTCTTCGCTTGGTTTCTACTTCAATCTCTTTTGAATGCTGAAATTTATCGAAACTGTCTAAAGGCTATTGCACCATTGTATAATGGGAGAGTCCTTTGTTTTTTTGGTGAATAGTTGGCGCTGAGGCTGATGATGACAGGATCCAACTCTTGTTACCCGAGGTAGAAGATAAGGATATCACAGAGCTGATTGCATCCGGAAGGGAGAAACTTGCTTCTGTGCCGTCAGGAGGAGGTGGTGGCTTCGTAGCCCCAGCACCAGCTGGGGGTGCCTCCGAGGCAGCTCCAGTTGCAGCGGAGAGTAAGGAGGAGGAAAAGGTTGAAGAGAAGGATGAATCAGAGGATGTAAGTTTTCTTTTGTGAAGCCTTTTTTGTTACTTTCACTGCTTCGCAATTAGAAGTAGCTTTACTTCAACCCTAGGCTTACCAAGAGGTTGATATGATTTCTGTACCAGTCTAAAATTTTAATTACAATATGATGTCCCATGTTGATATTTATCTTGTTTGTTTATCCGATTTATTAATTTTGTTTGTTTCTCATATTGTCCATACATGTTAACAAATGTACACAATACTGATCCTTTCTCCATCATTATCATATATGACTGCACTTGTCTCCTTTATTTATTTTCTTCGCTTCTGTTACTGTTGGATACATTACCATGGCACAAACCCCACCTTGGATGTTTTTTAATTGTCATTATTTGTATTGAAAAACGGATTTTGGTCCCTTATATTAGCAGTGCATAGCCTTTTGATTTTGGTATGCATTTAATGCCTGTCTACTTAAAATTTCGTTATAACTGTTCTTTTGCTCTTGCTCTTTGAATGTAATAGAATCATAATAGCACCAATTAGTGGTGAGAATTGTTAATTGTGGATGGATCGGCCTCTGGCCGCTAAACCCAACCCACATAATACTGCATTCAAGGTCGACATGAGCTATGCTGGTTTTGGGTTGTAACCACAAGTCATGATGGATTGTTTTGGATTTGTCATTCTTAGCTTATCATATTAAATGATTGAGGGTCTGTTTGGAACCACTTTTATTTAGATTATGGCCATTACTTTCAATTAGAATATGAAAAAAGGTCAAAAGTAGTTCCAAATAAGTATATATCATTCCACTTTTTCTAGAAGTTACAGCTTTTAGATAAACAATCCATATGTATTTTTGTGTAATTGGAGAAGTTAGTGGAAGAAAACTTCCCTAGTAGTCGGAGAAAATAGTACCATAATATTTTTAATGTCATGTTTTTTTTAAACATTTACTTTAAAAAAATTTTATTATTTTCAATTCATGCGATTGATCTTTTACTTTAAAGTAATTGGAGTATTATTTGAAATTAGTTTTTACTAATAGACCTTTTTTTTTTCCAAACAAGATTCTAAAAATTATTAGAATTTGATTTCTACAAAAACTCTGAAAAACTAACTTTTGGAAATAACCTGGAATCTAACTATTACGTTTGGTGGGTTCCAGACAGACTCTAGTGTGGGATTCAAGGTGACTACATATAGCCAACTCTGGACAGATTGTAAATTCTCCTCTCGAAGGCGTGTGGTCCACAAATGAGACATGCAATCGGCCAACTTTTTGGAGAAGGCCTGATTATTTTTGATAAATTATTAAAAAAAGAAATATACTGATTTATGTTATATATCATTGTATTCACAAATATAGTGATGGATTTTATAATTTAGTATTTTGATGAGTTGATCGTTTATCACCTTTTGAAAACTAATGATTTGTAATACTCTTTAGCTGTTAGTTGTTTAATTAAATAAGCAAACTCTGGACCGATTGTAAATTCTACTCTCAAAGGCGTGTGGTCCACAAATGAGACATGCAATCGGCCAGCTTTTTGGAGAAGGCCTGATTACTTGGGTAAGCCTAAACTCAGCAGTCCGCATGTGCCTGTATGTTACGCCTGGTTTTCTGATCACCAGCATCGTATGGTCTCGGTTTGGGTCAGGGTCAACCCACGCACTAGTTAATATCCTAGTACCATTTCACGTCATTTGCAATGCATGTCTTGTTTGTTTTTTAAATTTTTTTAATGTGCATTTTGTGGGTTTTATGCAGGAGAACTTGTTCAACTTGTTCGATGACTAGACTTGCGGCCTTTTCAGTTGTTAAGACGTGGACGTCTGGTACTTAGTTTGTGAAGAAGGAGAAACTAATTCTTAGGACTCTTTATTCAGCACGCACCTTTGTTTTTCTTTGCTCCATATTTAACAACTAGCACTTATGTGAACTATTAGTATATCCGTATACTGCTATGTTATACGTATTCTATTATGGGTCTTTATCTTGTAGAAGATTCTAGATGTGTATGAATGGTTGTAACAACTTCTTTTCATGCATAAATAATGGGTTCCTATATGTGAATAGTGCATGTTCTCATACAAACATGTTATCAAAGCCTCATTGATTCTAACTTTAAGTTCTTTTCTCTATTTCCTTACGTCTTCTTCTTTTTCTTCCTCTGGTTTGTCTTCCTCTCTCGGTGCTCTGGCATGGCATCTCTTGGTAGATCAATTCTTGACTCCTAAGTCTTCTTTCTCTTCCCTATTTCCAATGAATTAATTCTACCAAGTTCTCGCAACCATGTCGGAGTTAAGTTTATCACCATTAATTATATTCTATGGAAGACTCTTCAAAATTTAGGTTTGGTCGACCTCATTGACGACACAAATCCGAGTCTTCCTTAGATAATCACTGCTTTGCCTACTTTTTCTCAAACAGTAGCTGCCTCTCCATCAACTCCTCTTGATTCCTCTACCATAAACAAAGTGAATCGTCTGTATCAACAATGGGTTCACAAGGATCAAATGCTCTTGTAACGCCCCGAACCCGGGCATGCTACCAAACAATAGCATCACAAGCCTAATTACACAAATTACAGAATAAAAAGACTGTAACCAGGCTCACCTCTAGGATCACGATGCGCGGCTAGAAACTCCGATTCCCGCACCGGAAATTGGCTGCACGCGGTCTGCACCTGAAACACACACAGCACGCGTGAGTGACATCTAAGTCACCCAGTACGCGCCCCCAAAACACCCAACTACAAGCAAGCACAATAAAACCAGAGAAAACTTGTTTCCTAATATGAAAAACTTGG
>JAMKQA010057382.1:0-11410 GCA_024699735.1 Posidonia australis
TGGAGAATGGGTTCAAAGGGAATATCTCATGTAATCTTGGTAAAAAAATGAGTAAATGGTTAATCAATGTGGAGGGGGAGAAATAATGTGAGGAATGGGCTAAGTTGCTCATGGTGGGCCTTTGTGGGCTTTGGGCTCAATGGGCTTTGTGAGCTTCATGGGCCTCCATGGGCCTAAGTGGGCTTTTGGGTTCAACTTGGGCTTAATGGGCCTAAATGGGGCTAAGTGGGCCCAAATGGGGCTAAGTGGGCCCAAATGGGCTGAATGGGCTAAAGAAAGGCTAAATGGGCCTAAACAAGTCTTGTGGGCCCAAGTGGGCTCTAATAGGGCTTGTGGGCCTAAGTGGGCCTTCACGGGCCCAATTGGGTTTCCATGAATTAAATGGCCTAATGAGGGTTTGTGGGCCCAAATGGGCTCAACCAAGATCCAAGCTCAGCCACCAAATCCTCATCCTGCAAAATTGGAAATTTGAGGTGTCTACACTGTCTCTCAGGACGCTACCAACTATAAGGCATGTGTCCCACACGCACTAGCTACCGCAGGATATGTCTCTTCACGACGTCCTCTAGACAGTGCTCAGGAGGGAGTCTCATACTTTCACACCTGACAACATCCGAGCCTCAGTGCTCACTACAACAATAGGAGTATCATACCTCCCCGTCATATGACAAAATACCTCGACTTTTAGACCTCAACGTTAGTCTCGAAACGACAGTCAAGGAGTCTCATATCTCTAAGATACGACGAATCTTTGCCTCAGGTATCTCAACCCTCGACCTGACCATCCTGCAAGTGTCGTCACACTCCTTGGTCTAAATCACACGGTTCATGGTCTCTTGGCTCCCACACAAAAAACCAAGAAAAATCATTTCCAAAATGGGTCATATCACTCCTTTGAAAAGTATTTTCAAAACTATTTTATATCATTGAAAAACTCTTCCAAAATCTCCACAAAATTGACACATCAGGTGTCCTGCAAGACCACCACTGATGGCTCACAATCTTATCTCAAATGGGTAAAATAAATCAATCTGGAAAACCCTTGGAAAATCATTTCATAAAACCAACTAGACCCAAATTTGACACGCTGAATTGGACCGATCGACCAATCTGGGTTTAGGACATCAAAATGGTAGATCAAAATCCAAATCGGTCGCTCCAAAATCCTTGATTCGGTCGACCGAAAAGAATCGATCGGCCGAACTGGATGTACGGTCAACACTCAAGGTGCTGAAATAGCAGACCGAAGAGATTCAGTCGACCAAACCAGAACTAGGAGGACCAAAACTGACAGAAAACAACATACCGAAATGGTTCGATATGTCGTTTTCTATGAAACTAGAAAATGACCCAAATGGGAGTAAGGAACGGATCTGCCGAACAACCACGATAAAATACACGTAAAACATATGTTGTAGATCCTCGAGTTTACTCCAAATCCACACAAACAAAACCAAAAACCATGCACCACAACTCATGCAATAAAATCACAAAACTAAAAGCATCAAAATGACCCAAAACACAACCACTTCCATTAAAGCCATAAATACTACCATAAATTCCCAATAAATTTTAGGAATGTAAATGTACCTAGATTTCATGCATTTTTAGTATCTTCTAATATAAATGTACCTAGATTTCATGTATTCTTAGTATTTTCTATCATTTTCATGCATTCTAATTCAATGGGTGAGGTGCGTATCTCAAAAATGATCTTCGACGACCCAACTTTGGTCTTCGACGAGCTCAACATCCACAGGAGCTTCCACAACCTTCGGTGCTCCGACCACGCCGATGCCAAGCCACACGAGGACCTCCGTCTCTCTCACTTTCTCTCGGCCTCTCATTGGTGCACGGACAAGGGAGGAAACAGGGGAGATGGGGGAGAAAGGGAGAGGTGGGGAAGGAGAGGGAGTGAGGGGGTGGGGAGGGAAGTGGTATGGAGGAGTGAAGGGGAGGGTACGCTTGAGGAAGAGAGAGAAGGATGAAGGAGGGGAGAGACAAGCGGCAAGTAAGGGAGAAGAGGTGTGCGGACGAAGCTCCTGCCATGCACCTTTTATATGCATGGGAGGAAGTAGCTGCATGTATGCCCAACAACCACGCGAGCACGCCACCCACATGTCCCCAGTCAATTGCCAGTCACACCAAGTACAACACACCTGCTAGCTCCAAAGCACGAGCCAGCAATCAACCACACCAACTGACCCACAAACACGGGCTCACACATTGGCCACATAGTACAGTGCCACACGTATGGTGCCAACTATGAGGAAACAAGCACAAGAACCACACAAACAAAATCCAACCTACGAGGCCCAAGCCCAAACCACAAAATTACACAAATGAGCCTCAGAATAATAATACTTGTCCAGAAATAAATTCATTAAAAGTATATACATACAAAAATGAATTTACAGGTTTTACACACTTAAAATGCAACAAAGTAGTAGATGAAGGATCAACAACACGTGCACCTCACACAAATCAAAATTTCTTCACACGAGATCAATATAAACAAATTATGGCATTGTTGTCAAACAACATCATTGGGAATCAACATTCAACACAAATGGTTAATAACAACAATGCACAACAACATTTAGCTCAAATGGTAGGTATATCATCATCCAACTGTTCTTTTACTAAGAACAATAGTTGGATTAGTGATACAGCGGCATCAGACCATATGGTATTCAATATAGCTAATCTTGAAAATGTTAGAAAGCCTACAAATGTGACACCAATTAGATTACCTAACAATGAAACTATAGAGGTTCACATTATAGGAAAAATCAAACTATTTCCAAGTATTACATTAACTCATGTGTTACATGCACCATCTTTTAACGTTAACTTGATGCCAATTAGTAAAATCACTAAGGATCTTCAAAATCAGCCTCCTTTTATCTTTATTTTTGTCTACTCCAAGACCTTCTTTTGAAGAAGATGATTGGACTGGGAGGGTAAAGAAAAAGGAGGTCTTTATTTTTTTAAGCCTATGAAATTTCCTTCTACCTCAATTCCTTTTGCAAGGGTTTTGAAGGTCTTTTTTCTCTGTTTCAATGTACTGAGTGGATACTATCAAAATTTTCAAAAAAACAAAAATGGGATAAAATCAGAAGATTAAGAGCAAAGATATCAAACTAAGCTTGTTAAAAGATCATCTCAAACCAAGGACAATGCGAACATGGACAAGGATGATAATATACCAGTTTCTAAAGCAAACAATTAATTAAAAAAAGCTTCTAACCTACTAAAAATCCTCAAAAAGTGAAAGAAATCATCTAATTTACTACATAATTGTACTTTATCTGTAAGGCATCTCAATTTAAATCCATTTTAAATGAATATGATGAAACCGTAATTATGATGGTCACAGGTTACTTGGTTAGGTTAAATGAATACCTCCAAGATAAGTCTTCCCAACTATTAACGAAAAATGGTCGCCAATTTCAGTATTGCATGTTTATTGGATAGAAACCAACTTAAAATCAAGGTTTTCCAACAATAAATTCACAAAAAAATGTAGTATGAACTTGTGTAATGACTAATAAAAGTATCACACTAGTGAAACTAGAAATCAAGGTTTTCCAACAATAAATTAATAAATTAACAAAATAATTAAGAAAAAAAGGCATATGAAAAAATATATCAAAAAGAAAATATACCAGATGATTTGCAAAACAAGAACGATATAATAAAACCATATGGTCACGAAATAAATACAAAATAAAATCATCTAGAAGAAAATGGTCGCATAGAAACAAAATAATTAAGAAAAAAACATAGGAAAAAAATATCAAAAAGAAAAAAATATCAAATGATTTGCAAAAAAGAACGAATATAAAATAAAGCACACAGACATCCATTCATTTACAGTAGAATATATGAGATACACAGAACAACATTTACAATAGGACAAAACTAAAACCCTTACCTCCATTCATAAAGAAATCCAACAAATCATTTCACACCAAGAACAACACATACATCTACAGTTTACTAATCTATCTCAGAAAACAGATGTGCCAAATCAAAAGTTTAGAGGAAGCAAAAATCAATTATAAGTACAAATTTATTGGAAATCTTCACCTCTGCTTACACAGACTAATCTCCCTTAGTGACAAAGTTGAAAAGAAAGGGAGGAGGAGACAAAGCATGTCCGCCGATCATGCCACCTTGCAGACACTCCACCAACACCAACGCTAACACTGATGCCCACACCTACGCACACACCTATGCCTACGGCTACATGCATGCCGATGCCGATGTCGATGCCCAAGTCAATGCCAATGCCATTGTCATGCTCTACTCTTCAGAGGGAGGAGGAGAGAATGAAAAAGCACGAGAGGCGAAGACTCTAAAAAAGTCGATGCTTATCTAGTCAAATTTGTGTAAATCAATTACCCATTGGTAAAACTCACTAATTCTTACCGAGTCAAAAATAAATACAATACCAGATGGTTCTTATTAATAACCATCGGTAAAATTGGTATTTTACTAGTGGATGTTGGAATTTTTACTCTTTGGAGATCTTTTTGCTTTCAAGCTCAAATGAAGGGTTTATTTCTATCACTAAAGATGCTATTTTAATTTTGACTAGGGTACAATTGAAAGTTTATAATACTTTACTAAATTTTGAAGTCTCCTTACAGTAGGAGTCCTCTACTCAAGCACTCTGGATTTGAATCCTCTTAAATTTTTGAACAATTAACGAGATCCAATACTCGATCTCCATCGTTAACTACATAGTGTATGATTGGGTTTAAGCCATTAAATGTTTTCTCGAGAAGTTCAAACTACGCTAAAATCAAATGCAAGCATATATAAATGAATTTATGGTAGAGATTTTAGCAAGTGGTTCCCTTTAATTGTTTAGGAATTGGAGGGGATCTCAATCATAGCGTCTCAAACCAGTGTTTTGATTTGTAATATTTATAAAAGATGTCTTCTTACCCAACTTGCTGTGAACTGACTTATTGTCTTAAAACCTTTAAGTAAGAACATGAAAAAAAATAATCCTTTCTCATCATTTTATCCTTATTCCAAGTCTTTTTTGTACTTGGATCACTAGCATACATAAGCCTCTCACAAACAAAATGTCAAGCATGTATTTAGAAATCAACTTGCAGTTGTGAATTAGGATGAGGACGAAAGAGATTAAACTCAGTGGTATTTGACAACGGACGTATTGGATCCACACGTGGGAATACCTTCTCATGGCCACCTGCAATGTTATCTCAATAACACATTAGACTTCAAGGAGCAAATCACAATATACCAATGCTTGCTCCACATCTTTATCCTTATAAAGCCCGTGTCCACTCTAAGAAAACAGCAAAAGGATGCCTCCTTGAATACTTCCCCAACCACCATGCCATGTCTCCTTCTTCTCTCTTTGTCAACCTTAATCATGCGGACACCATCCCTCGCTGTGTCTGTCCATTTCTGTAACGTTTCGAACCCAGGTACGCTACCTAAATCATAGTATCACAAGCAATATCAATAAGTATAATATTAATTAAACAACTGCAACTAACTAAGGCTCACCTCCAGGAATAATGTGCGGTTAGTGGCTCCTACACGAGCACCGGAACTAAACTACACCACCTGCACTTGAAACCAAACAAAACATGCATGAGTGATATCTAAGTCACTCAGTACGCGCCCCACACAGAAAACCTCAGTAAAATGGTGAGAAAACACATGCCTAAACTATTACAAAACGTGGTTTTCAAAATCCATTTAAAAATATCATTTCTTTTTACAACATTTGGAATCTTTATCCCAAAACATGCCTTTTTCAAAAGTTCACATTCTCTTTTTCAATTCATGCATCTTTAAACATTTTTATGCATTTCGAGAAATCCACATTCTTGACCAGAGCCAACCTAAAACACACGGTTCAAAATAAAACCATATACATTGGTTGGTAACTAGTTAAAACATTACGCTTATTCTTTGCTAGAATCTAAAGACAAGATACAAGTCTAATTCTAGCTAAACCACACATCTTATTTCCACTTTTCTTATTAGTGTTACCTTGATCAGAGGTAACCAAACACACAAGTAGTAGGTGAGGACATCATTTTCCCTACCTCCCTGCACTACCGCGGTGAAGTTCCTTGTGTTGAAGGACACCACCTTGGCCAACTGGCCTCCATTTTATTTTCATATGTATGGGGATACGTCTTTTTTTTTATGTCCCATCGGTGACCCGAACACCTGGATTCATGTATCCAGGCTCAACCTACATCGTCTCAAACTCGATAACCATGGTCGTATCTAACAATTGGATCCATTCCAATTTGTCGACACCAATCCCTCGTGATTCCACACTACCAATCACATTTGTATTTGACCATTGATTTCATTGGAGTCTCATACTCCTACCACATTGCTGACACAAGCCTCACGTGGCTCTAGAACATATTATTATTTTCTTCTTTTAAATTTCTTGGGTTTTCTCTTCAAAACCATTACTCAATATATTTTCCTTTGCAGGAAATCATTCTCAAGCCAAACATGACCCTCTATTTGGATTTTAGACTCAATATCATACAAATACCCAGGCATTCATATTTATTATTGGGTCTCATGTCTGAAAATCACATCAAACCACACATTTATTAATTTCTTTCATTTTTGGGGCCTTAAGTCTAGAACCACGCTCAAGTTCATTTATTTGGATTTCATATTCCTCTATGGCATTTACATTGGGAAAACATGATTACCACATGTCCATTATCCATTTAAACCACCTATTTTTCACTTTCCAAAAACATTTGTTCATTTGGGTCTATGGTCTGGTTCAATAGACTGAACCATAATCGGTCGATTGAAATCCCCTAACTCGGTCATCTAGAACTACCTGAATTCGGTCGACCAAAAATGCACGGTCGTCCAAATTCCTGTCAGATTCCCTTTTTTGAGTCAAAAACGAGTGACCGATCCTTTCGTTAGTCGTCCAAAATTCCCTGACCTGACCAACCAAAACCTTTTGATCATCTGAATTAGTGGCTCAGAGCACATCTAGGCAGTAAATCGGTATACCGATCCAATTTGGTAAGTCGTTTTCTACGATTGTAGAAAACGATCCAACTTCAACCACTCAACTCTTCTCCTCCTTAGGAGTAAGGGGTGGACCCATCAAACACACCACATAATTCTTGAATAAAACATGGGGTGTAGATCCTCGAGTCTACTTCAAAACCCCTCAATCCATTCACAAATCCATTCACCATGCATCAACATATAAATTTTCAAAGGTAGCATGCTTAGAAATAACCCTAAACACAAGTATGGTATTTCCATGCATAAACCATATCAAAATCCCATGAAATCGTAGGATCTCAACACACATAGGCATTCTATTCAATTCCCTATCCATTTCACATTTTCTTCATTTTTGCATGCTTTTAGGTATATTTAAACCCTTACCCAAAACAGGAACAGAGGAGGGAGAATGAGACGCATACCTGGCTGAACTCCCGCTAGCTCCGGAGGCCTCCCTGTGTCTCCTCAGCCTCTGACGCAGCCCTAATGACCCACAGTGGCAGCACACATGACTCAAGCCTCTTGACTCCACTCCTTCTTCACCAGAACGCAGGCACCTCTCCTTCTTTCTCTCACTTGCCATGGCTCTTTCCTCCTTATCCTCTCCTCCCATTTATCTCCTCCACCTCTTTGAATCCTGTCAGCCCTCCTCTACCTGAGATGACAATGGAGGAGACGGGACGGGCACGAGGTCATAATGAAGGCACAGGTGGTAGAGGGAGGAAAGAAAAGAAAGAGGAAGAAGACAAGGGCTCGTGGGGGGGAGAGGAAGGGAAAAAATGAGAAGGAAAAGGAGGAAGGAAAGAAAAAAGAGGGAAAAGATGGATACGCAAATCGAGGCAACTGTGCATCTTCTGACCAGACTCCACATTGGTCCCACATCACAAATAGGTGCACAGAAAGCCAACAAACCACCACACACTTTAAAAACAATAGATTATCCATTGATAAATCATTCATACAATATTACAATTAATTACATGGCTTATAATTAGAAATGGATAATCAGGTCCAGGTGTCACAGTTTCCCCCTTTGCGTCAACACTAGCCATACTGATGCCATTCCTCGCCATGCCTCGTGCCCTTCTTCTTCCTTTTCCTGTTCTTCCTCTACCGCAAATGTCGTCTTCTTCTTCTTCCTCTTCATTTTCTTCCTCCATCACACTCGCTATCCTTTTCTTCTTCCTTTTCCGCTTCTTCCTCCACCCCCCTCCTCGCCACTCCTCACACTCACAACCACCACCACCTCCACCCCCACACTCACAACCGGCACTGCATTCCACTACCACTCTTCACCGCCATTGCTTTCAGGGAAAAGACGTGGTACTGCATGGATCACGTCGAGTTGTTCAGGTGCTTTGTTCATCTTTCCATTGAGTGGATTTGTTTTAGATGATAGGGAAAAGTTGGTGTCTTGGTTGATTTGGGTTTGTCTGATGTGTTGCTCTCCTATTTTGATAGCTTGTATCCCTCTTAGTTAAAGGAGAGAAGAAGGAGGAGAAGGGTAATCTGCTCAAGGTAAACATTTCTCGACTCTAATTTGGGATAGAAATCTGGTTTGGGTTCCACTTTTGAATACGAGCATGGATTTTATTCCATTCTCTTATTTATATAATAACCCAAGTGAAATTTAAAGAAAAACACAACTATAAACCCTATGACTGATGCCTAGGGTAAGAAGAGAAGAAACCAAAAGCATGCCTATCGGATTAATCTGAGAGTTCTATTTATTTTCTTTGTTGATTGAATCAATTGCTCCTCTTTCATAATTTCCTTCCCATTAATCACAACTAAATGCTTGTTGACCGTCAATTAGAAATCCGAATAACTAACTCCACCTGATTCACATTCTTGGCATTATTCTCAACATCCACATACATTGTGAAACTAGTCTCCTTTTGTATGAACCTTCCCATCTCCCTTGATATCCTTTTGTTACCCATTAATTCCAAATGTAATTTCCTCCTCTAGGTTCATTGCATTCTCTTTTGCATTTATATCTTCTCCACATAAGACTCTAAATTTATTTGTTAGATGTACAATTCCTTCATGGCTTGAATCCCTTGTCATTGAATTAGCAGTAGCATTGGCCTTCAGCTTTCCCTTCCATATATACACTACTCCATTGATTGGGAGTTTTGTTGCAATGGCATGCCTATATATCCCTATTTGTTATTGCCAAGATTGACTTCCATTTTCTTTCAAGTTGTGTTATAGTCCATCTCTATACTATTTATTATGAATTCTATATTGTACGACCTTTGATGTATTTATGTAATGCCCCAAACCCGAGACGCTACTTAAATCATAGTATCATAAGCAATCACACTAATTACAATAATAATTAAATAACTGTAACTAACTAAGGCTCATCTTCAAGAACAATGTGCCACTAGTAGCTCCTACTAGGGCATTGGGACTAGACTTGTGACATCTGGGCCTAATTATCCTTTTTTATTGTAAATCATGTAATTATTTGCAATATTGTATAATGATTTATTAATGGATAATCTATTGTTTCTTGGTTGTGTGAGGTTGTGGTTGGCTTTCTGTGCATCTGCTTGTGATTAGGGATCCATGTGGAGTCCGATTTGAGGATGCACAGTTGCCTCGGTTTGCGTGCTCGTTCTTTCCTCTTTTCTTTCTTTTTCCTCCTCTCTCATTCACGAGCCCCACAGACACACTCGTCTTCTTCCCTAGAAACCCTCCACCAGCATGTGCCACTACCACCAGCATCCTGTGCTTCGCCGTCGTCTCCGACGCGATGGGTGGCTGGCTTGATGCGGGAGGAGGAGGAGTTAAGAGGGAGAGGTGGAGGCGAGCATGTCCGGGAGGGCCGTGATGCGAGGAGGAAGAGGGAAAGGAAGAACGGCGTGTTGATGCAGTATGGTAGGGTGGTGGCGTATGCCTCGCGCCAATTGAAAGATCATGAGAAGAATTATCCGACCCATGATTTAGAGATGGCTGCTGTTGTGTTTGCCTTGAAGATTTGGAGGCATTATCTATATGACAGACAGTTTGAGGTGTACATAGATCACAAGAGTTTGAAGTACATCTTTACTCAGAAGGATTTGAACCTGAGACAGAGGCACTGGGTGGAGTATATTAAGGATTATGATTTCAGTTTGTCCTACCACCTAGGGAAGGCTAATGGAGTTGCAGATGCTCTGAGCAGACGCACTCATGTGATGGCTAGTCTGATGATCCATGAATGGAATTTATTAAAAGGACTAGTGGAGTGCAGGCCTCGGAGACTGTCTCATGGACCAGCCAGAGTAGTGCTAGCTAATTTGTCTGTTTGCCCGAGAATGATCGAGGCAATTGTCACAACTCAGCAATATGATTCTTTTGTGTCTGATATCTAGAGGAAGCTGGAAGCTGGTAATGCCCCTCATTTTTCTATTGGGGTGGATGGTGGGTTGAGGTATGACTTGAGATTATATGTACCTCAGATAGAGGAAACCAAGAAAAGTTTGCTGGATGAAGCCCACCGCTCCAGATACTCTATTCATCCGGATAGCACCAAGATGTATAAAGACCTGAAGAGGAACTTCTGGTGGCCTGGGATGAAGAGGGAGATTACTGAGTATGTGGCGAAGTGTGCAACCTGCAAGATGGTGAAGATAGAGCACCAGAAGCCCGGAGGGACTTTGCAGCCTCTAGACATTCCAGTATGGAAATGGGAAGATGTGTCGATGGACTTTGTAACGGATTTGCCGTGAACCCGAAGAAAGAATGATACTATGTGGGTGATAGTGGATTGCCTTACGAAATCGGCACATTTCTAGCCAATGAGGGTGAATCTTCCCTTGGCAAAACTAGCAGAGTTGTATATGGCAGAGATTGTGAGATTGCTTGGTGTCTCAGTGTCTATTGTGTCTGACAGAGACACAAGGTTTACATCAAGATTCTGGAGAGCTCTGCAGGAGGCTTTTGGCACAGTGTTGAATTTTAGCACTGCTTTCCACCCCCAGACGGATGGCCAGACAGAGAGAACATCCAGACACTAGAGGACATGCTGAGAGCCTGTGCCTTGGATTTTGGTGGTAGCTAGGAGGATCATTTATCTCTAATTGCGTTTGCATATAATAACAGTTACCACACTAGTATTGGTATGGCACCATATGAGGCATTGTATGGCAGACCCTGTAGGACACCCACTTGCTGGAGTGAGGTGGGTGAGAGACAGTTAGTTGGGCCCGAGATCCTACAGCAGTACGAGGGCAAGGTGGATCTGATCAGGAAGAGGTTGTTGTCTGCCTAGAGCCGGCAGAAGAGCTATGCTGATAGGAGGCGGAGACCTCTGGAATTCGAGGTAGGAGACTTTGTTTTCCTGAAGGTGTCACCAACCAAG
>JAMKQA010057384.1:0-11079 GCA_024699735.1 Posidonia australis
GTCCTCAAAGTAGAAATGTTGTAGGTTGCAAGTGGGTGTTCAAAAGAAAGATTGGAACACAAGGCAACCATGGGATACAATATAAGGCGAGATTGGTATCTAAAGACTACTCACAGAAGGAAGGCATAGATTACAATGAAGTATTTGCACCAGTGGTTAGACACACATCTATTAGAATCCTTTTGGCTCATGTTGCAGCAAAGGATCTGGAGCTTGAACAGCTAGATGTGAAAACAGCTTTCCTACATGGTGCATGCAGACATGGTCTGATCTCCCTTTCTCCACAAAACCTGTTGGCTTTCCTACACGGTGATTTGGAAGAAGAAATATGGATGGCTTTCCTACACGGTGATTTGGAAGAAGAAATATGGATGGAACAGCCAACAGGTTTTGTGGAGAAAGGGAGATCAGAGCATGTCTGCATGCTCAAGAAGTCCTTGTATGGGCTTAAACAGTCTCCTAGACAATGGTATAAGAGGTTTGACACTTTTATTACCAAAGTTGGTTTTGTGCGTAGTTCCTATGATTCGTGTGTATATGTTAGACATCTAAAGGATGGCACACACATATATTTGCTTTTGTATGTTGATGTTATGTTGATTGCAACAAAAGATATCAATGTTATACAGGGTTTGAAAGATACTTTGAAGTCTGAATTTGCTATGAAGGATTTAGGTTCAACAGGCAAAATCCTTGGAATGGAGATACAACGTGACAGGAGCGTTGGATGATTATTTCTCCATCAACACAGCTATGTGCAGAAAATTCTAAGAAAGTTTGGTATGGCTTCTAGCAAAGCCGTTGGGACCCCGTATGACAGGAATTTACGTTTGTCTTCAGCTATGGCACCTCAGACGCAATCTAAACCGGAATACATGAAGCGTGTTCCATACTCGCAGGCCGTTCGAAGCTTAATGTATGCAATGGTATGTACTCGCCCAGATTTGGCTTATCCTCTTAGTGTTGTAAGCAGGTTTATGTCCAATCCGGGGAAGGATCATTGGCAGGCCATGAAGAGGATCTTCAGATACTTGAAGGGAACGTCTGATGTTGGGCTGATTTATGGCAACAAGCATAGTTGCAACATGGCTGGATATTCATATTCAGATTTTGCAGGTGATGTTATCAGAGGAGATCTTTGACAGGTTATGTCTTTACAGTTGCGGATTCAGTTTTCAGTTGGAAGTCTACACTTCAGCCTACGGTTTCACTTTCCACCACCGAGGCTGAATACATGGCAATGACAAAAGCTGCAAATGAAGGGATTTGGCTAAAGGGGCTGCTTGGAGACTTTGGTCTGCGTTTTGATAAAGCAGATATATTTTGTGATAGTCTCAGCACTATTTGTTTGACCAAGGACAACGTGTTTCATGATCGCACGATACACATTGATGTTAGGTATCACTTCCTCAGAAATGAAGACTGGATAAAGATTTTGAAGATCAACACAAGAGATAATCCAGCCGACATGTTCACCAAAGGGGTGGTTGAGAGTAAGTTCAAGCATTGCTTGGACTTGCTCAACATATATGGATGCTGCTGACCCCTCGTGGGTCATTGTGATGGAGAGCTCAGCTCGAGGTGGAGGTTGTAATTCAAGACAAGGTGGAGTTTGTTGAATGTGTCTTGAATTTGGTTATAACTTGTACTAGGGGTATTTTGGTCTTTTGACAATTTGGGGTGCCCAAGTATTTAAGCTTGGCTAGGGCACCCAATTTGATAGAACACATTTGTATCCCCATTTGAACTAGTGGAACAACCACTTCCCACTCTCCATCCATGGACGTACCCATTTGGGGAACCACGTAAATCTTTGAGTTTTGTGTGATCTCTCCGTCTTTTCTCTTCTCATGATCCTTAACAGTTCTAATCTTACTTTATTTCATTGATCATATCATTTATTGCATACATTGAAGACAATGCATGTGTCACACCCTTCATTTTCCACAATAATTTAAAACAAATAAATTATGGAAAAATTTAAAGCCAAATAGTAAATATCTAACTACCAGAAACCTATGTGTGCGGCTAGGAGCCTCCAGACTATATGCACTATGCTAACTCTTTGCATGTCTGCACCTGCAAACAAAAAATACAAGGAAAAATGTATGAGTGACAAAAGTCACCTAGTATGCACCCCAAGGAAAACCACGAAAAACAAAACTATAATTAATTTCCTTTTAAATTCATTTCGCAAACCATTTCTCAAAACCTCATAAACCAGGCCTACACTGGCCAAAACCACAACTGGGCCTCTACTAGCCCAAAGCCACAAGCAAAGGCCATCAATGGTCAAAATCACACACAGTGAGTCGGGAAGCCCGACGCTAGGCAACCTAACTTTGGCCATACGCAGTCCACTGAGGAGCGACCCTAGCGTTCTGCACTATCACGGTGACGACCACCCTATGCAGGAGCGTTTATCGTCCCGTGATTCTCTCTCTCTAGAGAACCCTCAAGAGCCAACCCCTCCTTGGGAAGGTTGTCCTGTCTCTCATGTCGCTACCAGCAATGGAGCACGTGTCCCACCCGCACTGGCCACCACAGGGTACGCCTCCTCACTGCGTCCTCCACACACGGTGCTTAGGAGGGAGTGTCATACCTCTACACCCGACGACACCCGAGCCTCAGTGCTCATAGTGACAGCAGGAGTATCATACCTCCCTGTCATGCCACATGACATCTCAACCCGAGGACCACAACCCTAGCTTTGAAGTGACAGTTAAGGAGTCTCATACCTCTAGGACCCGACGCCTCTCAGCCTCAGGTATCTCAGCCTCTGACCTCGACGAGGGGGTCACACCCCACCACCCTAGAATGTCGTCACATTCCCTAGTCCCGACGACACAGTTTCACACTATCTCGGCCCACACATAGAAAACTAGGAAACATTTTCAAAATAGGCCAATTATTTCATTGAAATCCATTTTCCAAAATCATTTTCATATCTTTGAAAATTCTTCCAAAACCTCGGCAAAGCGACGCATTAGGTGTCTCAGGTGACCACCACTGACAGCCAACAATCCTATCTTACAGGGACCAAACAAACCAATTTGGAAAACCCTCGAAAATCAGATTTTATAAACTCATTGGGCCCTCATTCGGCATGCCGAAAACACCTGGTTCGGTAGACTGATCTGTATCGGTCAACAGTCAACACACAGGCCAAATTCGGTATACCGAAACTAGTTCGGTCAACCGAAACCTCCTGATTCAGGCGACCATCCAAAATTGAATAATCGAATTTTGACTAAAGGACCTAATCTGACAGAAAAAAGGCATACCGAAATGGGTTGGTATGCAGAATTCTGCAAAAAATAGAAAATGGCCCAAACCCTACAGTCCAAAATCACCCCAACTAGGACCTCCTATCGAACACTCTAAACAAGCACCAACAATTTTGCATAAAACATAAGAGGTAGACCCTCGAGTCTACTCTAAATCCACACAAACAAAACCAAAATCCATTCACCATGCATCAAGATATAAAATCGCAAAGGCAGAAGGGTCAAAATGACCCAAAACACACCAACCACCATAAATGCCCATAACTTCACCATAAATTCTTATAAAATCACAATAAATTCTAGGAATGTAAATTTACCTAGATTTCATGCAATCCTATCAATTACTATCATTTTCATGCTCTCTATTACATTGGTGGAAGTGCGTACCTGAAAATGGCTTTCGGCGATCTCCTATCAACTCCGGCAAGCTCCGGCTCAACCACGGCCATGGGAGCACTCCATGCAAGCCCCACGCACCACCCCGAGCCACCGCAGCCCTCTACTTCTCTCCCTCAATCTCTCTCTCTCTCTCTCACTCTCGACGCGTGATACAGGGGAAACAGCGGAGACGGGTGGAAGGAGAAGGGGGAAAAAGAGAAGGGGGTGGAGGAGGAGGAGTGAGGAAGAGAAGGAAAGGAGGGTGGGGAAGAGAAGAAACGCGCCTAAGGAGGGGAGGAAAGAAGAAGAAAGAAGGAGAAAACGGCGACGAACGGCGGAGGAGTGCGGTGTGGCTTATAAAGCTTGCGCACGTAGTAGTTGGGAGTGTGCTCACCTGCACGTCTCAGCCACCGGCTCACCGCACGAGCACATCGGCCACTCCGCCCATCCACCAGCCACAACCAATGGGCCATGAACGCGAGCCCCACACCCAGGCCCCACACGCATAGTGCCACAATGCACAGTGCCAACTACGCACAGGGACACGCAAATAAAAGCCGGCCCACGAGGCCCAAGCTCAAAAGCACACAACCACACAACGGGTCTCAAAATAGTAACACTCGTCTAGGAATAAAATTCATAAAATGTAAATAATTACAAAATTGAATTTTTACGAGTGTTACAACATGATTTAGATATAGGGGAGTCTTCTCTATATCTTTTTCATTTTCTTTAATTAAAGTCTTCTTTGTGTCTTTTTGTTTTCTTATTTCAAAAAAAATCACAAAAAAAAAATCCAAAAAATTGTTTTCTTTGGTTATTTGAATTTATTTATTTAAAAAAAGGAAAAAAAATTAGAAACTATCCACATTGGTCAAAACAATTAGGAGTGAATTAGTAACCTTACGTTTGAAGTTAAAAAGTAAGACTGAGTAATTGGAAATTTAGTGATTCAAAGAGTAGAGACAAAATCTAAAAAATAACATAATCTGAAATATTTATAACTTATATGTACTTAATACTGTACTATCACTCTATGCCTTAGTTGTGGAAAATAAAGGAAGACCCAAAACACCTTAGAAATTAAAAAGAAAGAAAATAATATCTAATCATCACTGAGTAACTAGGTATCATGCCTCAATAAGTATTATATTCACGTAAAAAGTAATTAGAGGATAAAAGAAAGAAAATAAAATCTAATAATCACTAAGTAATTGGGCATCGTATCTCAGTAAGCATTAATATTCCTATAAAAAGGTGATTAGAGGAGAAAAGGAAAAAAAAATATCTTTGAGGCCTTAGCTACTTGAGTAATTAAGTCCATGAAGACGTCTTTAGATCTAATGACCTAAAACTATCTAGTTTGGGATCTACTTACTTAAAGCTCACTAAATGGGTGCTAAGAATAAAGTTTATGGAAGCAAGACACAGGTGAATGAAATAAAAGTGCTAACATGGTAAGATTAGATTTGAAAACCCATACTAAGGTCTATTTCACAAACACAAGGTACATATAAGTAATTTTTAAGAAGATGATATGAAAAGTAAGACGAAGTCTCTATAATGACAATATAAGGGTTCTAAACAAAGGTTAAATTGGAGGATTAAGATACTAAGAAACTTTAAATCTTATTAGTTGAGTAAGTTAATGTGGATAATAGCCTCATTGACTTCATTTCCAAGTATGAATTCTCCTCTGGTCAGCACATGGGTAGGAATAAATGCATGTATTTTTGGAGGAAAGATCTTGTCTCTCATAAGAAGGTTGAGCTAGCTATAGGATTCTCTAAAGGATCTTGGCCCTTGACTTATCTTGGTGCTCCTATTGCTCCTGGTCGTATGTTCTCTCTTTTTTCCCACCCTCTTGTGGACAAGATTTGCAACCGTATTGATGGTTGAAGGCACGACTGTTACCTATGGGTGTTAGGTTGGTGCTTGTTAAAAATGTTCTTTCTTCAATCCCCATTCATACGTTGGCTATAATGAAAGTTCCCACTAATATTTTGGAGTCTATTGAGAAGAAGATGAGATATTTTATGTGGGGCTATTGTGACGGGAAGAGAAAACATCACTGGGTTAATTGGAAGATTTTTGCATCTCTTCTCTCTAATTTTGGTCTTGGTATTCGTGGTTTGAAGGATACTCATCTCCTCTTTAAAATCAAAAGTTGTTGGAAACTTCTTCAAAAGAACACTTTGTAGAGTAAGTTTTGTTGCTCAAAATATAATGTGATCTACACAGGTTAGTGTACTCCTTTTTTATGTTCTAGGAGATGGAAAGATCATATGATAATTCTTCCATGGGTAATATCCCATTCTCTTTGGTTCATTGATAAACGTAACAGTTCTTTTCTGACTGATAAGTGGTGGCAAGGTGGTATTCTATGTGAATATTTTCGTATCAATTCTTAGGCTGATTATTCTATTAGCATTTTTGATGTAGTCCACCACCTAGATTTGTTTTATGATTATGTTTATGCTAACCAATCCCATGAGATGTGGCAAGCGTTGAGTGATCTCCAAGTTGATGCTTTTAGGAAAGAGGACAGACTTATTTGGCTACTAGCAGAGGATGGAAGGTTTTCTTTCAAAAGCACGTGGAAGGCTCTTTCTGTGGAGTATAATAGTTCTATCCTTTGTAAATGGATGTGGTCCTCCTTTTTCCCCACCAAAGTTTCTATGCTACTCTAGAAGATGGGATGGAATGGGGTGCCAGTTGATGAGAATATTAAAAATCTTAATATTCCCATAGCCTCTTAATGTGTTTGTTGTGTGCAGGCTCAATGTGAATCCTTAAAACACCTTTTCATTGAAGGGGATTTTGCTAAACAGTTGTTGCTGCTCTTTGGTGAATTATTGAACATGCCAACTCATCCATGTGTTTTTCACACCATCAATATGTGGGTTACAAAGGCTTCAGGCTCAACGTACGAGAAGTTTCTTATCGGTGTTATTCCAAGCTCAATATGTTGGCACGTTTGGAAGGAAAGATGCAATAGAAGATTCCCTAAGTCATTGTCTCATATTTCGTCTCTGGTTATTGCTGATTGCAACATCATGATAAAGGATAAAAAATTTTGTGCACTAGAAATAATCATTCATGCACTAGAAATTTGTGCACTAAAAATTTGCTGATTTCAAATATCCCTTATGTTAAGAGGAGAGTATCCTATGCACTAGAAATGTGCTAAGTATTGCAGACTTATTCAACATCATTCATGCTTCTTTTCTATTCAATTATCTCACTGTTTTTGAGAAAGTAATGGTGCTGCAGATTTTCTTGCTAAACAAGGTTGTCTCTCCATGAAGGACTCCACGTATGGTGCTTTTAGTGACTTGCCAGTAGAATTACGTGAAATATGCAATCTTGATAGATGGAGTATTCCTTTCATTCGTTAAAGAAAATAATGAAGTCTTTACATGTTTATTTGTCTCATGGCCAAAAGAGTTTGTGTTGGCAAAGTACTCAAAGAAGTGTTTACCCTTCTCTCTTTTTTAGTGCAAAGGCCTGATTTTTGGAATTTTGGATGAGGCTTCTTCTGGTTTTCATGTTTCCTACATGATTACCTACCCTTCCTTGTAATTCTTGATTATTGTATCTTCTATTTCTTTTTGTTGGCAAGGGTTGCTATTATTTATGAATAGGTGAGCACATATGTGTGCTCTTGAGTACTCTTGACTATGGATTTCCATGGTCCTTGTAGCCGTAGTACTTGTAACCTATCATCATAAATAAAAGGTTACGTTATTTTACGAGAAAAAAAGTAAGTTAATATGGATACTTTAGATTTTTCCTTTTCTTTATTTTTTTTACTTTCTTTATTCCTTATTCTCTTTTTTTTTAGGATTTTGTAGGTAAGTCCACTACAAACTCTCACGAAACACCATTTGTCTACTAAGGCAACCTAAGGATTTAAAGGATTATTGCACATGCTAAGTGAAATCACGATTCCTATGAAAGTGAAATAGGATTTTTTTTTATTTTTCTTATGTTAAAGTAAGTCTTGCTTGAAGACTAGCAAAAGATAGGTATGGACGGATTTGATAAATACATTATTATTACATATTTCATGTCTCATATTCATCTATTTTATACATAAATATTGCTACTTGAGGTATTTTGTGTAAATATTGCAGGAACCTAGGAACTTAGAAAGAATTTAGAAAAAAAAAAGGAGAAAAAGAATAAATGTGCTAGAAAAGAAGAGATTTTTTATATGGAAAATTCTAGAGCTATGATGAGAAGTCAAATGCATATTTTCCACCTGTGTTAATACTAGAAAAAAGGTCAACTAACTAATTGACCAAGTTAGAGCTCATCTCGACTGATGTGGACGCCTCCTAAGTGCTCGATTATGCAATTAGTGCCTTCCAAAATCCCATGGAAGATATTTTTGACTCAGCCTTTAGTCTTTACAATCTTTAGTTGGAAATATCTTGTATTTGAAAGTGAAATTTAAATTTTGTACTTCGATTTATCTCTAACATAAGAAAGTCCTTGTAAGTCTATAAAAGGACCCCTTATATAGATTTATAGGATCATATTCCATCTTTAAACTTAGACTATTTCTCTTTTATTTTGGGATATCTTCAAGTTCTACTAATGTAATCTCAATTTTTATTAATACAAGTTTATTTTTCATTTCAATTATGTCTTGCATTTCTCCGTCTTCATCTCTTATTTTGATGTTTTTGTTATCGTACTAGGCTAAATTGCACTTTACATTTAGGGTTCTTGAAGTTAGATCTAGAATATGTTTGTAATATTTAATCTCATCTTGTCTTCTATACTTTGTGATTATTGTCTCTCTTTTTTATCTGCTTTTACAATTATATTTCGATAGATCATTGTTAATCATATTTTCTCATGGTTTATACTTAATGATCGTTGTTTAGAAATAAGAACCGTTTCATATATCTTTTTTTTTTGGTATATTATGCTCATGCATCTTGATAGATCATCATGGAATCATATTTCTTTAAGATTTATTCTCGTTATTAACATGTTAGATCTTGATATTGTATAGTAGGTATTTCATCTTTATGCATTATTCTTGTTTAATAATAATCCTTGATAATTAAAACTTGCTGTAAAAGATGAGATGAATTAGATATTTGCATGATCCATTATGATCTAATGGATAGAAATTCAAGATGTGTTTTTACTATTAATAGCCTCTTTATGATTCCTTTCTTTTAATTAGCTTTAGATATAATCCACCATCATTTCTCTTAATTTACTGATTCGCATTTCAAAATCAATGTTTTGAAAGTCACGAGTCTCTATGGGATCGACCTGTACTTGCATACATATTACATAATACGTCGTACACTTGCGGTTAATTAAAACATACATGTCATTTATAAAAAATGATTTTCAACAATTATATGATTATTATATTCATAACATCTCTTTTTCTTAACTTTCTGAAGAATTTCAAGATATAGAAAATTGAGAAATAAAATAAAATAAAGAACAAAAATATCTAAAACCAAAAAAACATAATAAAGAATAAATAATTATTGCAAATTCTTTTCATATCCCACATGGAATTTATATTTATCAACAAATCTTGGGATATTATCGTGAATTTTAATGTTCGAACTTCTCCTAAATCACTTTTGATGAAGGTTTGTTAATCTCCTGGTTACTTGGAATGTGCATCTCCGCGTTGATTAGACATGTGGGTTGTAACACAACCTCAACGACATGCACCTGAAGGAAGCTTCAAGTGGACATGTAGGCTTGCTTTGGCTAGCACAACCCCCTATGCATGTAAGGTCTTCTATATCTATTAGAAACCACACCTACGAGATCTCTAGGTAATATATGCTTTTGACAGCCATTTGACATGCCATAACTCTCTATCGCAGCTGCTTGTCGCTCCTAATAGAGCCACCTAATCACACACAACTCACTAGCTAGAGCTTGCCATGCATCTGTGACATCATTACTATAGAGTATGCTCCTAGTGGACTCAAGCCACAGTCTTTAGGTATAAACACCACCTTATGCATGCTTTCACGGAGAGGTCTGAGTTCACAAACCCTCAACTCTCTCTCCAAAAAACCTAATCTTCCTCTTTTATTGACTTAGGTATCGAAGCATCTCTAGTTGGCCCATATTATTCAGTGATCTCTGACTGCTCGCCTTCTTCTTGCAGACCCCCTGCAAGGAGTCAACTGCTTTTGCTCACCAACAACTCCCATGACTGCCAACTAATACCTAGTGAGTCAAGGAAGAAGGGGCTGGGATCACTTCTCATATTAATTAGTTCTCTCTTCGAAGACATTCAATTATTTTATATGCATTGTGTTTCATATCTTTATAATTTTGAAATGTGTAACACAAACCATAAGAGATAAACAAACAATAACAATAGTACATACTAATGGATATGACACTAGATCATCAGTTTTATGGTCCTACATTTATATAGTCATGTAGTTTGTAGTTATACACTAATATAATTATATATGTGTAACCATGCCATCGAGAATGGCAAAATATGCCAAAGTTGGCAAAGTCACGGCAAAAATAAAATATGCAAATACAGGAGTCGCCACCTAGTCTATTCAAATGGAAGACAAGGAAAACCATATAAAACATGAAAATCATGCAAAAACAAGGAAAAAGGTCTTCGTAAACCAGAAATATGGGTAAGGATCCCTATTACGTACGAGGAAGGTGTTAGGCACCCTCGTACGCCCGATAAATCGGTCTTTTATTGGTTTCTCAATTGCTAATGAAATGTCGGCTTTTCAGCCTTTGCTGTACGCCCAAGGGCAATATGCCATGCCATGCTTATGCGTGTGGTGTCTAAGGTATGGGTACATGATGTGTAGGGGTGTGTCCTAATGCTTAGAAATATCGCTCTCATATCGGATCAAGGGTCGATGCAGTGAATATTGCATAAATAAGATCATGGATCTAGTATCTTGAGCGATTTTTCCTCCATGCCTTCCTATATGCCTAATGCAATCTAAAATGTATGAAAATAGTTGAAAACATAGTTGTGCCTTCCTAGTACATCAAGGAAGAAAGCAAAAGAAAACCCAGAAGCGAATCGAGTCGAGAAAACATGCCAAAAACATATAAAAACCTACTGTGTGCTACTGAAAACAGGCCAATGAGCCTGTTTGGTGCGCCAGACTGGTGCTCCAGTCTGGTGCACCACCTATGTGTGCCTAGGTGGGCCAGGGAGATGTGCTGAGTGAAAACAGAAAACTATGCAAAGCCAAATCATAAGAGAATGCATCTTGGAAAATGTAAGCAGTGCAAAATCCTTTGTAAAACTTGGAAAAAACATGCTTTAAAAGCGAAAGAAATGCACATGCAACATCTATGGACCTTGTGCTCAAGGGCTAGTAGCCTCACACAAGATCCTACCTATCCTATGCTAAGTGAGAAAAAA
>JAMKQA010057385.1:0-15727 GCA_024699735.1 Posidonia australis
AGAGTCCTAGAGCATGATTCAAAAAATTCAGCAAAGTAGTGATGGATGGAGGCTTTCAGAAGTGTGCTGTGGATCACTCTGTCTTTTACAGGAAAACTGATTAGGGTTGTGTATTGCTTGTGGTATATGTGGATAATATTCTGGTAACTGGCAGTGACCAAGAGGGCATAAAAGAAATCAAAGAGCATATTGCATCTCATTTTGTCGCTAAAGACTTGAGGAAACTAAGATACTTTCTTGATATTGAGCTTGCTTATGTCAGTGGAAAGATGATATTATTCCAAAGAAAATATGCACTTGATCCTCTTGAGGAAATAAGACTCTTGGTGTGCAAACCTAAGAATACACCTATTGAATAGTCACCATCTTTTTGGGATACTAACTCTGAGCTGTTGGATGACCCTGGTCAGTACAAGAGGTTGATTGGAAAACTCATTTATTTAACAATAACTCAGTCAGATATCTCTTATGCTGTTAGCTTACTGAGTCAGTTTATGCATGAGCCTAGAAAAATACACTGGGTTGGGGCTGTACGGGTTCTTTCCTACGTGAAAGCTGCTCGAGGAAGAGGTCTGATCTATGGCCATGTGAATGTTATGACATATTCAGATTCGGGATATGCAGGAGACCGAAGGGATAGAAAGTCCACATTTAACTTTTGTACTTATGTAGGAGGCAACTTTGTCACATGACGCAGCAAGAAACAGAATGCGATGTCACGTTCTAGCGCTGAGGCGAGTATAGATTTATGGCTCAGACTGCATATGAAATGGTGTGGATCAAGTCATTACTGTCAGAGCTCAGTTTGTCATCTGAGATGCGTATGCCGATGTTGTGTGATAATCAACTTGCAATCTTCATTGTCAACAATCCTATTTTCCATGAGCGCACCAGGCATATTGAGGTCGACTGCTATTATGTTCGAGATATGGTGATGAAAGGAGTTATATCTATTCCACATACTCATTCATTTAAGCAATTAGCTGACATTTTTACCAAGGGTCTTAGTATTGGGGTGTTTAAGTCTCTTTGTACCAAGCTAGGTCTTCTTGATGTGTATGCTCCAGTTTGAGGGGGAGTATTAGATTTCTAGCTTATGTTATATCCTTAGTATATAGGTTATTAGGTAACTGGATATCCATTTAGTATATGGGTCTTCCTACCCATCTTATATATATGTACTCTTCTTTCTTTGATAGCAATAATAATAGATTATCTTTGTCCTAATAACACTTTCTAACAGCCCCATTCCAGTTGAACGAGAGAGAAGTTATGACTCGTGTATTTTAATGCATTATCAATCTGCAGAATTTTAAGGCCAACATCAAATCTAGTTTTTATTTCATTATACAAAGATTTGAATGCAGAAAGTACAAGAGATCTAACCTCTAGAGGTAGATCCAAGTGCACCCAGAATGATCATCGATAAATGTAACAAGTAAAAACTTTCACCTCCAACAGAAAGATGAGGACTAGGACCTTAAATTTCTTAGTGCATAAGACTAAAGTGAGTTAAACTCCTTAAGTTAGATTTGGGTGAGAATGACTAACAATGATGCTTTCCAAATTGGCAAGCCTCACACTCAAAAGAAGTAGTAATATAAAAAGTTAGAGTCGGTGCATGACACGGGTTGGCAGATGACCCAGCGATGATGCCATTGAAGAAAGGAAACTTTGGGAGTAGCAACAATATGAGCAAAAGTAGGTTTCATGATGTCAACCAAATAGTACAACCTCAAGCTCAGTCCTACTAATAATCCTTTTCCTCGTGTGAAGATCGTGAATGAACAAAATTAGGGAAAGAATAAGTCACAATAGTTCAATGTTTTCGTCAATGTACTAATTGAAAGTACCTTGACTAGGAAAATTAGGCACATGATAGACATTATCCAACTTGCAGGAAGAGGGTGTAGAAATCACCTAAACTGGAGAAAAGGCACCATCAATGGTTTGAACGTGAGGAATATGACTCTGTTTCTCTAAGGAAGAAAATAATGAACTGTTTCTTGTCATGTGACTTGTAGCACTAGAGTCGATAAGCTACTTACTCTAAGTAGTCATAAAGGCATTACTTAAGAAGGAGAGAGCAGAAGTGGAAGTTACGGATGGCAAACTTCGTGCAGAGGCAACAAGAGACTCGAGCTCCTCTCGAGTAAAAATAAAGGGGTCGCCAATAGGTGGAGGAGCAGGGGTTAGAATTGCGAAAGGTGGAGTAATAGTGTCTGCAGTAGGTGTTAAATGAGTCTGAGGTTGAAGATGTGGGAACTTCTACCGATAATGTTCAGAAAGATGATTCTCCCAACCACATTGAGTACAATGTGGGTCGGTGCGATGGCCACCAACACAACCAAACCTACCACGGCCATGATATCATGTACATCATTACAATTAATAATGGCACAAGTAAAGCTCCCATTAATTGGAGATGGCTCTAAGGACTTTGCAGATAGAGTAATAGCGGTTAACAATCACTGAACAGATAGCATTCAAGATAGAATAATATCATGTACTAGAGTGGTGGCCTCACCCACCATCTGTTGGTGAGTCAAGTTGAATTGTGAAGGAAGACTGTCAAGGAAACGGAGAATCCACTTCTCTCTTTGAAGTAGTGATGCTGAATAATAGGGTTGTCATTGAAATGTAATACAATCACTATCAACATCTTGCGGAACTCACCATAATAGTCATGTGGTGATCATAATACTTTGGTTAACGTAAAGAGCTTGTTATATGTCTTATAAATTCTAGAAGTAGTGGAATCGATAGAGTATGCAAAAACAAGTTGGTTCGAAATTGCCTGATGGTGCCAAATGAACACACGAAAGGACAACGAGACTTATGTTGTTCACTATCCAAAGACAAACAATGCCATCCTCTCTCTTCTACATTGCATAAGAGGGGTCAGTGTCTGCAGGAGGATCCTTCGTAAGATGAGTTTCTTAGTTTTGAGACTCCACAAGTAATTAGGAGGTTATGCTCCAAGAAGCATACTTCTGATTAGTAAGATGATCAAGAACCCCTAAATTGGGATGACGAGTAGTAGTGTTGATCAAAGTCTAACTAGAGTCCACTATCAGGTATACTCACACAACCTGTCACACAAATAAGAGGGACACATGATACATTGATGTTAAAGCATCAAGCGAGGAGAGTAGTCAAGAAGTGGCGTAGCGTTTGGATTAAGGTGAAGAGACCTTAATCCATGTTTGGAAGTCATGAGTGGCGAATGAAAGGAGTGAAGTGTGCCTAAACTATACTTTCAATCCTCCAGTAGGCTGTTTTTGTGTAGATGACGACTTGAAAAAGGACGTTTTGTTAGACAACAAAGGAGGAAAAAGTGGCAACGACGAAGGGAGAAGAGACTAGCGATAGTGGATGGAGGACAACGACAAAGGAGGCTGTGAGTGAGGGAGGGAGTTATGGTGGCTCTTTAAACCCTAACCTTAGCTTGTGATACCATGTAAAGGGAAAGAAGAGGAAAAAACAAAGAGATAGGTTGTATTATTAGGGCCTATCATCTTTATATCGGATTAGGATTAGAATGGAAGAAAATACAATAGTGCTTTTAATACACACACATCATACAAGCACTAACAACTAACAACGAAATCATATTTTAATATGAAAAAACCAATGCATATATTCTATTCATCAATATCCGTATAGGTGCAATAATCATGGTATCTGATGTTGATGTGTGTCGAGAAAATTTTGCCAACACATGTCGAGTTTTCAATCTCTTGACATGACGCTAACTCGAAATTAACGTGGCAATTTTATGAACAAAGGTGATTAGTGTTACTACATTTCCACTGATATGATTCCAACACTTAGACATTGTGGTGTTATTTTTTCAACTTGTTGAAGTTTAACACAGAACCAATGTTTAAAACCATGGCCATAATACACAAACATCCAAGCTCATATCTTTGAATATACTAGCAACAAAATTCACCAAAGTGTACTTTAATTACCATTTCACTAAATTGACCGAAAAGATTATAACTTTACTTTGGAGGATTTGTGCATTTAGAAAGCACTATAATTGATTTAGAAGGAATGTAGTTTCCTTTTGACCATCCAAATTGTGTTATTTGTGCACCGTAGAGGAAATGATTTGATAGGAAATTCAATTTCACTGTTTTTTTAAGTATATGTAAATTTTGTGGAATTCATTTTACTACCTATCCTTGATATTTCATTGGAATTCACCCCTTTCATTGATTAAGGTGTTAATATGCTCTTGGTATATAAATTAATGTTCGATAATATTGATTTATGCTTGGTATATAATAATTTTAGTAAATTTATTATGGAATAATTTGATATTAATTTTTATTTTTATTTATTTGAAATTATATAATGATTTCTAATAAACTTCATTATGATGCTTGATAATATTTTACTTTATTTATTTAAGAATATTTAGGCCCTGTTTGGTAAAGATTTTGAGCTTGCAGATAGTTCTAAAATCTTGATATGATCATTAGTTAAATCAAATATCTATTAAAATGACAGATTCTACACATTAGTCGAGATAAAATTGATTATGTGTATATACTTTATTTGAGAATCAAATTTTAGTTTGATTATGGAAGAATCTATCTTTTACATCAAGCAAATTTTATACTTATAATCTTACAATTATTCCACCTCGACTTACGTATATATAATCAAGATTCTACTTCTAAAATTTATTCCAAAATTTTTACTAAATGGGGTCTAAGTAAACTTTATTATCAAATAATGTATATTATAATATTTGTTTTAAATATTAATATTTTTAGTGGGATTTATTATCAAATTATAATATATGATGATGTTTATTTAAGAATATATATGATTTCATTCTATTTCCTTTATTTTGCGTAAGTACTTATATTTTAATTTTTTCATTATTTCCATAACATTGACAAAACACCATAAAATGAGTCAAAAGGAAATTAATTTCTTTACTTTCAATGGAATCTCATTTCTTCCAAATTTCCTTTGACTGTAGATTTCAATTTCATTCAAATTTAGTGCACAAACAGATCTTAATGTTACCCACGGAAATTTGAATTTCCTAAAATAATCATCACTAAAATTCATGAACCTTTTTTCTCTCATGATGGTAAAATGTTAGGTGCATCATTACTAATTACGTCATGCTCTTGCCCTTCTTAGAAAGTGGAAGTCTTAAATCCATCATAAATGATGCATTCACCATATCCTGGTACGAGCGAAGCCTTCTGTAAGGATGTGCAGTACTCACCAACATGGAACTACACAATTTATTCTGCTTTGTCGAGGACACTGTTTAATTTTCACTGATTAGATGATCCTTTATCTTATCATGGATATCATGAAACAGCTGTACATTTCCAAATTTGTCAGCTCCTGTCATTGTTTCAAAATCATTGTGGAGGGTTATAATAACTAATAAGCCATCTATCAATTGCTTTTGGAAAAAATTGCATTCAGTTTTAGAGATTAGATCCCAGCAATTATTGAACTCATCGAAGTCATCAGAATACAACTCTAGGGAATAATGGTTGGGTTTGATGCCCACTTGCATTATTTTGTACTGAATTTAGCAATCACATTCGGCAACCTCTTTTCCCCTTTTTTAATGAATTTGAAGTTAACATTTGTGAAACACTCTCAGCTTCCCACAGGATAGTATAACTAGTAAACAGACAAACGGGAGGATGCTTCCTGCGTTCCCTCTACTCCTTTATTTAAGGATGTTAGAATTAAAGAGAAAACAATCAATCTTGTATTACTAAAGGAGAATATTACACATATATATAGACTCACTATTAACATAGGATATATGGATATCCATTTATCAACAAACATAATGATCTTATTGTTAAGAAAGGAGAGAATCATATATTGCATTATCATAACCAGGGATTACAATCTTCAATATATAGGCGAACACATACTTAACCTATAAGGAATTTAATAAATGGATAAAACAAAGATATATATAAGAATTCATTTATTCTATTACTCTTTTTCAAACTGGAGTATCTAACATGTATTGTTTATCACATAATATTTGTATTATTGACAAAGAACTACATAACACTAAAAGAATAAAAATAATAGTAATAGTAGTAATTGCTGTAGTAGTAGTAACAGCAACAATAGCCAATTAGGTAGGTAGTTATAGTAGACATGTAGACAGTAATAGTTATTGTAGCAATAGTAGCAACTACAAACAAACATGTAGTAATGGTAGCCAATTGGGTAAACTGGAAATAGCAGTAGTCAATGACGTTGGCCAATAAAGCAAGTAGGTAGTAATAAATTAGGAAAGTCAAAACTTTCCTATAAATTAGAAACTTAAGGTCTTTTTGGTAAATCTTGCAATTTTAGAAGAACTCAAAACTTTCTGTAAAATCTCCATTAAACGTTAATTTCCTTCTCCTCTACACTTCTTCTTTTTCCCTTTCTCTTTTCCTTTCTTCGTCTCTCCCCTATTATTGTCTTCTCCAACGGACGATGATGTGACGAAGTGGCAAGTGGCAGGGAGGCAGAGAGGACATAGAAGGCAATGGTGTCGAGACTTGCTAGCGAGGGAGGCGATTTAGTAGCATGAGAGTAACTTGTGAGAGAAGGTGGGTGCAAGAGAAGGTGGGTGTAGAAAACTGGAGCGGTGTAGCTCCCTCTACGCCTTCGCTCCACTCCCATCTCCCAAAATCGAAGCCTTTCTCTCTTTCTCTCTCTTCTCCCTTTTTTTTTCTTTGGTTGGATGACTGATGGGATAGGAGCATTAAATAGGGCCTACGGGCAGCAGGGAAGGCCACTTTTGGCCTTAGAGGAGTGAAGCTCTTGAGGGACTCTACTTGCGATTCTACTTCTTCCCTGTTGCTGTTGATCTCATTGGAGTTGAAGAGGATGATGGTGGTGGTGCGACGTGGACTACTGAGAGTAAGGAGGTGGCAACTGTAATGGTCATAGATAGTGGCTGCGAATGTAGTAACAATGAATACGATGGCGAGTTGAATAAGGTTTGTCGGCAATGGATCGACAAGACTTGTCGACGATACTAGTGCCTTGCTCCAGGCCCAATGGTGGCAAGATAGCCCACATCTAGGGCTGTTGATTACAGGAAAGTCCAGATCTAGTGCTGGAGATGGCTAGAGCTTGGAAGCAGTTTTTAGATTGATTCGTCGTCGTCAATTGTGGCATATGGCGGCGGTGTAGAACTTTGATGGCTAGGATTTTCTCTCTTCAAAACCTTTACTTTGTTACCATGTTAAGAAAGGAGAGAATCATATATTACATTATCATGACTAAGGATTACAATCTTAGAATACATAATTAACATATAAGGAACTTAACAAATGGATAACACAAAAATTCATATAAAGATCTATTTATTCTAATACTTATCTAGCACTTTCTTTCAAGTTAGAGTATATATATTCATTATGCCCAACTTGTTACACAGAGACTCAAATACACTTACTCCTAAGTCCTTAGTAAAATATCGACAAGTTCTTTGATAGACAGAATATAGGGAGTAGATATGAATCCTTTCATTACTAAGTTTCTAATGAAGTGAAAGTCAACTTCAGTATGCTTGGTTCGCTTGTGAAATGTAGAATTATTTGTAATGAAGATAGCTACTTGATTGTTATAGTGCATAGACATAAGAATTTGGATTGAGAATTTAAATTCACATAATAACGATCATAGTCACATCATCTCACATGTGGTTTGAGTCAGAGAACTATACTCTACCTCTACATTAGAATGGAAAACTACATTCTGCTTCTTACTGTGTCAAGTGATTAGATTCCCTCCAACATAGGTACAATAACCAGAAGTAAATTTCTTATCAGCTTTATCTTTTACATAGATAGAATCATAGAAACCCTCAACACTCAAATGTCCATGTTTCCTATATAATAGGAGTTTTCTTGGAGTTCTTTGGATGTAAGATAGCACACAAAGGGCTTCTATCTAGTAAATTTCTCTGGGTTCATGCATAAATTGACTCAGTGGACTTACTACATAGGTTATGTCTGGTTTAATCATAGTCAAGTAGATGAGTTTGTCAATCAATCTTTTGTATCTACTTAGGTCTTTCAAAAGCTAGGAAGAATCATCCTAAAATTCTAGATTTAGGACAATTGATGTAGACTTTGGCTTGCACTTTAACAAGTGTGCCTCTTGTAGTAGATCAAATACATATTTTATTAACTCAACACCCAAAAAGTATTTTAGTTGTTTTATATCTTTTGTAACAAAGTGACTTCCTAGATATATCTGACTTTGCAATACCTGCTGTGTCACTACCATTAAACAGAGTATCACATATCTATTGTTTGCTTTCCGAATGAAGATAGAGTGATCAACAACACAATGTTTAAAATCTACGCCTATAATAATCTGATTGAATTTCTTAAATCAAGCTTTAAGATTATTTGAGACCGTATATAGCTTTTTTCAGGTAGCATATTGTATTCTCCTCTTGTGCAACATATTTAAGAGGTTTTCCCATTAAAACTTGCTCAAATAGATCATAATATAGAAAAGCGCTCTTTACATTCAATTGGTGTATCTCCTAATTTTGATTGAAAGAAACTGACAGTAAAACATGGGTGGAATTTAGTTGTGCAACATATGAGAAAGCCTCTGCATAATCAACATTATATGTCTGTGTGAATCCTATAGCTGTTAGGTGGGCCTTGTATCTGTTAACGACAACTAATACTGCTGAGTCAGGTGTTGGTTTTATGTTTGATAACAAACACCCAACGACAACTAACAATTGTTAAGGTAGGTAAGCGATTGACAAGCTCTTAGGTATCTCGTGTCTGTAATGTCTGAATCTTATCATCTATAGCATCTTTCCGGTATAGTATTTGTAAAGCCTTTAAATAGTTCTTGGGTATAATTTCAGTAGAAATGGACGAGGCAAACTAGTAGAAAGGTAGGTTAAGATGATCATAGGAAACAATTTGAAATGGGATGTGCGGTAGAATGTTGCTTGCCATGGCGTAGGGCAATGAGAAGATGGAGTTCTGAAGGTGGTTAACCTGTTGAAGCAGAAATAGTATCAACCTGAGTTAAAGTGGTCGAGTCTGCCTGTTGATGGCAACGATAAAGCTGTAAAGGATGAGACTCAGTACGACTGATAGTGAGAAGTGATACACTAACTGCGGTAAAACTATTAACAGAGATTGAAAGAGGTATAGGCGTAGACTTCGCAGGTGTGGAAGAAGAGAAAAAGGATATGGACATAGAGAAGGTGACATTAGTAGAATCAGGTACTATTGTGAATGTAGACAATAATAATAGTATTCTTTCTGAGTCTTGGAGTATCCTACAAAGACACTCGAGAGTTTTAAGAGTTAACTTGTCAAGTTTAAGTGAGTAATCCAACCATTGGATAAAAAGACTCTCATTAGAACAAACGACGGAATGTCTCCAAAAAGGATAGTTGATGGCATTTTGTTGATCAAATAAGTAACAATAAAAATAGTATCGGATCAGTAATATTTTGGAGCAGTCATCCGAATCATAAGAATACGCGTAACATTGAGGATGTGACAATGTTTATGTTTAGTTACCTTATTTTGCTGTGAGAAATGGAGATAGGAAGTCTAATGTGAGATACCACTAGAAGTACGGAACTAAGAGATTTTAGATTGCACATATTCCAATGTATTGTCAATGCATTTTGATTATAATAGATACATGAGATTTATCTCGAAGTAAATAAATCCATGAAACTCTAGAGTAATCATCCACAAAGATAATGTAGTAGTCAAAATTCGACATAGACGACACTCGAGTTGGACCCTTGATTTTTGAGTGAATTAACTCAAATGGATTCTTACTAACAAAAGTAGACGGACGATGAAATGTAGTACGATGATGCTTACCTAATTTATAAGACTCACAAATGAAAACTCATTGGTTATCCATGGTAGAGTTTGTTGTAGCTTACTAAGACATAAATGACCTACATGGCAATGTCACAGAAAAGAAGCCTCTTTGGAATCTTATTCCGAACTGGCAGATAAGGGTCTTTTTCAGCTTCGTGTTTCAAATCAATCACCATCTGTGTCTATAGGTTTTGAAAAACACAATGATATGGAAAGAAGGTTACAAAACAAAACATGGTTTTTGTAATGACAGTAATTAATAGAAGATTAATAGGAAAATCTCGAGCATAAAGAATTTTGTTTAGTAACTAATGGAAGGAGGCTGAAAGTCAACCCCAGTTACTAAACACTGACCTCTATTGGCAATAGATACAGAGTTGATGTCAAATAATTGTGACAATTTAGAAAATAAGTCACGATTACCTATTATGTTGGTTGTAGCTCTTGAATCTATAATCTAGGAATTATCCATAAATGCTAGACACACAAGTATTTGCTGCTATAGAGGCCAAAATTGCTGAAGCAATATTAGTTTGAGATGCTTGGAGTTGAAGGTAGTGCTTATATTCATACGGAGGAATGGCAATTGGCTCTGGTGTGGCTATATCATTGGTGGAGGTAGTTACTGACTGCCGTTGTGCTTACTTAGGTCTTTCAAACTTTGCCCAACACTTCTCGGATATGTGGTTAAAATGACTACAATGTTCACGTCTGTTGCCTTAGTTAGATCCTAAAGTACATCTTCCCCTTGAAGTGTGTCCTCGCCTACGTCTATGTCCACAGTTAATACTCACCATGGCAGTCTTATTTGGCACAAATGTGGGTATCCCAGTAGAAACACATAACACACAAGCAAATATAGACGATAGAGATGGAACTATATTAGCACTAAGGACATGATTGTGGATATGGGAAGCAATATCTGGAAACTTGGCAATGGCTAAATCATCACGATACTCTTTGAGAATCTTCAGATCAAGGACAATTAGCTGATGGGTATCTAGTTCATCCATAAGAGATCAAAGTGATGTATAAAATTCTTGAATAAAATGATCTCCTTGTTGAAGAGAGAAGAACTGTATGTTTATCTTAAAGACCTGAGATTTGTTTTTCTTGTGTCCATGTCTCCTTTAACACATCCTATATCTTCTTAGCTGGAGTCAAAAACAGAACAGGCAATATTGGGTTCCATGCTGTTAATAAGTCATGATATAACACCATAATAAGAGGCAAACCAATTAGTATACAAGGGATTCTTTTTAGTTTGAGGAGGATCTGTGATATAGTGTACTTTCTGATGAGCAATTGAGAAGCACAATGAAAGATTTAGACTCCAACGATTAATAGCTGTCGTTGAGTTTGATAGTGGTTCCACTAAGATTTCGCAGTCAGGCATCACCAACGACATTAGAGGCAGAAGAGGAGGCCATGGTAGCACAAACGAGGTTTGAATAGGCAGTAATTGACACAAAAAAAACCATAATTTCAATAGGAAATTGGAGCATCGGTAGATTGGATGCTTCGAGATATATCGATAGGCAGGCAGAACCCAAACAAGGGCATGTAGAGCCTAAATAACGGCCTCTACAAGATTGGGTTTGTACACTTGTAAACGTTACATATTGTTTTAAATAGACATTTAATGAAAAAAAAGAGGTCAAAATTAGGAAAACAAATTTAAGGACATGCATAAATCCAACATTCATCAAATTACCTAAATAAATAAATGTAAATACCATTCACCATGAGTAAATATATTAAAAAATATATTAATAACTAAATTGTTAAAGTATAAACTGTGGATTGCATTCATAATGAAGACTATTACATGTATATATAGCCTACTCTAATGACATCAAGGTTGATGGATAGTCATTTAACCCGTTACCATAATAATATATCTAATACTTCTCCTTAAGTTAGAGCATATATAGTTATCATGCTTAACTTATTACATAAAGTTTCTTTGAAGGTGGATAATGAACTTGTGTTATTGATGAATAAACAGGATTATACACATATATATGAGTATTAGATACCCTAACGTAAACAGATATCTATTTATCCATGAATCTAAAACTAGACTCTAATATATACCACTAACACACTCCTTCAAGATGGAGCATATATGTCAATCTTTCCCAGTTTGGTACATAGAGTTTCAAAAACTCTACTGCTCAAGCCTTTGATGAATATATTTGCAAGCTGCTCTAAGGAGTTTATATAGAGTGTAAAGATCATTTCCCTTGTCACAATGTCATTAACAAAGTGACAGTCTATCTCAATATATTTAGTTCGCTTATGAAAAGTAGAATTGTTGGCTATAAAGATCGTAGTTTGGTTGTCACAATGCATGGTTATAGAAGTTTGAATAGTGAAATCAAGTTCGATCAAGAAAGATTTAAGCCATATCATCTTACATGCAACCTGAGTCATAGAGCGATGTTCTGCTTTGGCATTAGATCTGGATACTACGTTTTGCTTCTTATTATGTCATGTAATCAAGTTTCCCCCAACGTATATGCGAAAAACCTTAGGTAGACTTCTTATCCCTTTTGTTACCAGCATTGCATGAATCAAAATAAACCTTAATCTCCAAATGATCATGTTTTCTGTAGGTCTTTTCTTGGAGCACTTATGACATAGGCAAGTATAAACTAATTAAGAAGGCTGATTGCATAAGCTATATATGGAATCGTGATTGTCAAATAAATCAACTTTCCAATCAGATATCAATATTATCCAAGGTCTTCCAGAAACTTCGAGGTACTATCCCAAAAGGAAGGATTAGGCTTTATAGATGTGTTCTCAGGTTTACAACCCAAGCATCCTGTCTCCTATAATAACTTTAGTATATATTTTCTCTATGATAAAGACATTTTCTCCTTGGAATAGGCAAATTCAATGTCTAAAATGTATTTAGGTCTATTCATGTCCTTGGTGACTGTTAGAGTATGTAATGTTGCTTATATGGTCTTAGTGGTACCCTATATATATGGAAACACATGTTTAATAGACAATAACTCATTTTTCTCATCTCATTTCTCTCTCAACTTGGTACCAGAGCCTAGAAAAAAACCTTAACACACACAGCAGCCACTGTAGCCGTTGGACCACCTTCTCCGATCACCGTCCGTCGCCGTCGGCTCAACGCCGTCGCTCCAGATCACGTCGGAACCCTCTCCAAGTCACGTCGGTCCCTTCTCCACCTCTTTTCTCCCCAGTCGCCGGTGGCCACATCAGGCCTAGTCGTCGGACGGCGTCGGTAGGGGTCACCGGTGCCCATGCAGCCGTCGGTGATGCCCTAGGTCCTCTCCTTTCTGTCTGAAAGGGCTGTCCAGCCCTTCTTGTGTGGTGTAGTAGCTGTGTTGGCTATGCTCTAGGCCTCTTCAAGCCTCCGATTTTCGTCGTACGTGGATACGTCACATCCATGACCTTGGTGAGCAGTTCAGTTCACCTTGTTAATTTTTCAGACATTTTCCAGCAATTTTCCATTATTTTTCAGTCAAAAACTATGGCATCTTGTGACTCGTTTGTCAAAAATATGAGCGGTACATCTGAAAAGCTCTCGGGATCCAATTATATATTGTGGTCCCAGAGTTTTGAGACATTTGTCCTAGCCCACAGAAAGCTGAAACACCTTTGCCCACCCTCCTCCCGATATCAAGTTAGAACAATATGAAGATTGGCTTGCAGATGACGCTACTGTTATTACATGAATGACAAATAACATGGAGCCCCAAGTTGGACGAGGCGTTATCTTATTGCGGTCTGTCAATCTGGGATACCTTACGCCTTACTTATGGTTACGAGAAGAACATCTCTCGTGTTTGCGAGATCTATGAGCAGATCTTCACTCTTCGTCATGGGGATCAGTCTGTTCAGCAGCACTTCACTGCGCTTCAAGCACTATTAGACGAGTTAAATGTATATTAGCCATTGACAGAGGATATCACCAGACTTCGCTAGTACATGGAAAGTTAACAGTTGCAGCCTATCTCTCTGGTCTCAACTCGGAGATTAGCTCTTAGATTCGAGGTCAGGTTTTGAGAGTTGACAATGTCCTAGACTTACAGACGACTTTCAGGAAGGTTCTCCAGGTTTCTACAGTCTCGACGTATCCCGTGTTTGAGCCATCTGCCATGGCAACCACATGTGGCTATGGACGTGGCAATTCTCGAGGAAGCGGTCGTGGACGAGGTGATACAGGTGGACGTCTATGGTGCTCACATTGCGGTTGCCTGGGGCATAAGGTTGACAAATGTTGGGACATTATTGGCAGACCACAGACAACTCATGTCACTACTGAGTCCTTCACTACTGCAGCTACTACTGAGGAGCAAACTTTCACCGTCTCATAGGCAGATTACGAGTGGCTCCAGCAGCTAAAGATTACAGACTCTACTGCCACGGCTATTTATGTTAGCTCCTTAAGTACTAGTGTCTTCCTTACATCCGGGGACTCTTCCTGGATCATTGATTCCAGTGCCTTCTCCCACATGTCAGGTACACGTAGTCTGCTTACTCAGTTGTCCCAGTTATCTACTTTTCGTACTGTGGCCATTGCTAATGGCCGAACCTGTCCTGTGTCTAGAGAAGGGGTAGTACATGTCTTATCCCAATTACCATTTGAAATGGTCCTTTTTGTTTCAAATTTTCCTGTAAATTTACTTTCCATTAGCGCTATTACAAAACAATTAAACTGTTCAATCATCTTCTTTCCCTTCCATTGTACTTTTTAGGATTTGCAGACGAAGAGGAGGATTGGTTTGGGCCGTGAGCGCGACAATGGAGTATACTTGCTAGTTCGTGATGAGATACCTCAGGAATTAGCTTCTGTGGCATCTTTGTTCTGAGTCTTCATTCTTGTGGCATTACCGGTTGGGGCATCCCTCTTATCAGAAACTTCACCAGACATTAGCTTGGCGATCTGTTTCTTCTTTTCAGTGTGAGTCCTGTCAGTTAGGGAAGCATCATTGAGCTTCCTTTAAACGGTTAAGTCTTGCGTCTACTACTACGTGTTTTGAGTTAGTCTATTATGATGTCTGGGTCTGTCTAGAGTTCCATCTATGTCGGGACATAGGTACTATATTGTTTTTGTGGATGATTTCTCCCAAGTTCCATGGATTTATTTGTTGAAAGATCTGAGTTAAGTTTATGATGTACTTTGCAATTTTCTTAATGAAATAAAGAATCATTTTAGTGTTACTCCGAAATTTTTGAGAACTGACAATGCGCTTGAGTTTATGCAATCCAGGATTACTTCTCATTGTTCTTCCTTGGTAATTCTCCATCAGACTTGTTGCCTGCACATCTCACAACAGAATGGGGTGGCGGAATGCAAGCATCGGCATATTCTCGATGTCACCCGCACCCTTATGGTCCATATGAATGTCCCGAAGCAGTTGTGATCTGATGCGGTGTTTACAGCAACTTTTCCTATCAACCGCATGCCCTCTACTCCTTAAGGAGGTGAAGTTCCTGTCCGTCGGCTTAAACCTGAGTCTATATTGTTTGACTTGACACGTAGAGTTTTTAGGTGTGTGGCATTTGTTCAAGACCTTACCCCTGACTTGGACAAACTGTCTCCACGCTCTCTTAAGTGTGTATTTGTTGGATATTTGCGCATAGAAAAGGGGTATCGTTGTTTCCATCCTCCAACAAGACGATATGTTGTGTCTGTTGATGTCACTTTCTTTGAGTCAAAACCGTACTACAGTGTCTCCCCTTCTTCGAGTGTGTCTGTTCCCATTCCTTCTGTTGTTGAGTTACAGGATGTTGACACTCAAGACCTTACCCCTGACTTGGACAAACTGTCTCCACGCTCTGTTAAGTGT
>JAMKQA010057396.1:0-15899 GCA_024699735.1 Posidonia australis
TGTGTATAATTGAATATTTGACTTTAATAACTACTTGTCATATTTTCTTAAGTGATTATTAATCTTTAATCACATTTCATTTGTTATCATCAAAACATATTAATAGATTTTTCCAACAGCTATCCCTTAAAGTTTAGGAACCTCATGCTTAACCTCATCTCACGAACACTTTGTGGGAAAAGGAATCAAGGGTCTGACACTGAGACAGAGGCAAGCTTTTAAAAGTTCCCCCTCCAATCCATGAATAACAAGTCCCTACACATCTCCGAGTCGGACATGCTATCCTAACGTATATCTTAGTTAGTGGTGATTGGATAGATGTCTAAGGCCAAGCCGAGAAGCACCAAAAGAAGGGAGTGCATCCAAAATAAAAGAAGTGATTCGGTCCATCAACAATAAATATCTCTTAATTGAACACTCAAAACTGGGGTAAGACCATAGACGCTCGACATGTATGCTATCATAGCATAAACCTCAATTGAGTAGAGATTGGTAGGCACCTGTCGAAAGAAAAGAAATGAAATGAAAGGAAAATAATAAAGAAAAGAAGGCAACAACATGAATTACGGGTCTAACGTTGTACGTTGAATTGAACACGTCCAACGGCCTTAATTGGCAAATGAACTTTCGGAAGGTATTTAGGTTAAGCAAAAGACTCCAAAAGATGAATGAGAAATGCTATGATGCAATGAAATTTAATAAAATAAAGGAGTGCCAAAACAGAATATCTACAGATGAAATATGTTATGAGGTGAATGTTTGAACAGACATTATAAATAAGACATTTTCAGTCTGATTTTTTTTTCTTTCTTTTTTTATAAGAACTTGTATTAGGTTCCAAAATTTATTGTAAGTTTTCTATCAAGTGTAATGTTTGTAATCCTTTCCCTTTATTAGTGAAAATTTTTAAAAAAAGGGAAAGGGAAAAAAGTTGAAAAAAAAGAGAGCCAAAAAAAGGCAAAAAAAAAGAGCAAAAAAAGAAAGATAAAAAAAGAAGGAAAAGATCAAAGATCAAAAAGGGGGAAAATTGTTCTATTTTTAGATCCAAAAAGTTTGTAAATAGACTGTGAGAATATTAGGATTTTTGAGAGTTAGACGGCTAATTCTGCCTAAATTCTGAGTGTTAGACGGCTAATACAAAGTGTCTAACGTTAGACGCTATCATTTCAACGTCCTACATTCCAATCTACATTTTGAGGCATTGGACATTTGATTTCTAGCGTTCAACTTTGAACGCAGCCATTAGAGCATTTTACATAGTGTCCCAATTTTGAAGTCACTTGACAGCAGACTCCTCTGGAAAGATGTTTTGGTTGTAACCACCAAAATCCGAGCCCACTTAAGCCTACACAAGCCCATTCAGGCCCACAGTAGTCAACTCTGACCTAATCAAAATTAAAATCAAACAAAACACATATAAAACATTTAAAACCCTAAATTAATTAAGTGAAAACCTAATTCAAGTCAAGAATAAATAAAATCTACATAAAATCCACTTAATCAAACAAAAAACCTAATTCAAGTCAAAATTAAATAAAATCCACTTAAAATCCAAATTAATGAAATAAAAACCCTAATTAAAGTCAAAATTAAATAAAATCCACTTAAAATCAAATTAATCAAACAAAAACCCAAATTCAAGCCAAAATTAAATAAAATCCACTTAAAATCCAAATTAATAAAATAAAAACCCTAATTAAAGTCAAAATCAAATAAAATCCATCTCAACCACTTAAAATCCATTAATCAAGTGAAAACCCTAATTAAAACACAAAAAATCTAATTAAACCAAAAACCCTAATTAACTACACCAAAAACCCTAAGTTAAAATCCAAAACCCTAATTAAACCAAAAAACCTTTATTAAAACACAAAAAAACTAATTAAACCAAGAACCCTAATTAACTATGCCAAAAACCCTAAGTTAAAATCCAAAACCCTAATTAAACCTAAAAACCAATTAATTAAACCCTAAATTACAAAATCAAAAATTTAATTAAAATCACAAAACCCAATTAAAAACCTAAAAGCAAAACCCTAAAATCCATAAAAACATCCAAAACAAAAACCTAAAATAATTAAAACCCTAATTTAAAACCAATTAATTAAACCTTAATCAGAAATTTAATTAAAATCATAAAACATAAATAAAAGCCTAAACCTGAAACCCAAAATCCATTTAAAAAACCTTAAAAACAAATCCCAAAAACAAAAAAACAGAAAACCAAAACCCTAAGCCTAATCGCTAGCCCAATAAGCCTAGTTAATCCATAAACTGGAAAACTTAGGAAAAGTCAAAAATAATTCCGGCAAGCTTTCACCATCGGCGACCTTGACGTCTCCAGCGAGATTTCCGGCGATCAATCCCGAGAACTCCGGAGGGCATCCTCAACCTCCCACGATCTCCAGACCTTCCTACCTCATCACGCGCTCGATCCTATAGCGCCCAGTGGTTGAGGAGGATGATCAACAGTGAGAGAAGGCTTCACCGGAGTTTAAACCCCTCCCACCCCCCTCGGCGATTAACCAGAGGCCATCTGCTTTGAGCCTCTCCAATCATGCGTTAGTCCACAAAAGAGACCCCCCACCTAATCTGTCAATTCCTCCACATCTAGACCACCTCCTCCACTCTTTTCCTCAGCCCAGAAGCCTCCTACATCAGCAGCCAGAGCGTCGCTGAAGCACACCGCCGTTGAGCACCACGGGGGAGACAACGCCGCTCACCAGGTATTCTCCTTCCCATTCTTTTTCAATCCAAAACATGCCCCATAGTGTATTCCCCTAGCTCCTGAGGTTGCGTTCGACGAGGATGTGTCCCTTATGCGTCGTTCACCCCCTCCGACGATGGGTTCTCTGTCGTAATGAGGTCTCAGGCTTCCCAATCCCAGGCAAGGCTCCGTGAGCCTCTCCTCTTCCTTCCTCTTTCCCCTGGTCTTCCTTTTCTCCAGAGGAGCCTCCTAGACCTCCGCGTCGCTCGTCGCCGTCGACCGTCACTGCTGAAGCCACTGAGTGGGCAAAGCACAGTGATCGTGCCCGAACTGAGCCAATGCCCTTGGAAGCCTCCCCTTGGTCCACCGAGCGTCCCTCGACAGCCGCTCGAGCTCTCCCGTCGCTGCAACACCGTTTCCACTACCGTCACGATTGCCGCCAGAGTCCGTGAATGGGGGAACACCCCAAGCCGTTCCAGCCATGCCAGAGTCTCTCCACAGCCTCACCATGCAGCCTCGGAGCTCCTCCGACCTCCGCCACGTCGAGCCACCGCCTCTGGGTGTGTCTCTGTGGAAGTCCCCGTCGCTGGAGAAGAACGTCGACGAGGAGGGGGGGTCGACTGCATGTTCCAGCCATCGAGAGCCCCATTGGCTCCGTCGGATCCCTCCCCCATCGTCTCCTCCAGCTTCTCTGCTCCCATGATCCGATCAATCGCCGAAGAGGCTTGGATGAGCCTCTCAGGCCGTCGCCGCAGGCAATCTTCGAATCGTCGGCGATGATTGTTATTTTTTTAAGTTTATTTAAAAAACCCTTTAACTTATTTAATTGTTACAATTAGGTCCTGCATTTTAATTTTTCAATCCCTATAGTTTTAAATAAATTTTTGTTTCTATCGTTATCCTTGTAAATATTGCATCTTTTTCCCTGTTTCTTTTAACTTTTATTTTCAATCCTGTTTATGCATGTTTTATCACATCTAGGTCCTTGAGACCATGATTTCTTTGTACTTAAGTCTGGAACAATTGCATTTAGCCCCTGAAAATTTTTAAAATTAGTTTTCCTTGTGAAATTTGCATTCTGAACCCTGAAGGATTTTAAAATCACACTAACCATCATTAAAGTTGAATTTTTATCACATTTAAGTCCTGAGCTTTTGCAATAAGTCCTAGAGTTTTAAAAAAAAGAGTTTCTTCTTGGAAATTTTGCATATTGAACCTAACAAACTTTATAATTACCCTGATCAACATGAAAGCCCAATTTTTATCAAAATCAAGCCCAAAAATTTTGCACATAAGTCTCTGAGTTCTTAATAAACAATTCTTGAGCACAGAAAATTTGCATCTAGACCATTAGACTAATTTCAAATCCATTAATTAAGGTTTAAAGTGTTTTGACATACTTTTTTTTGGCATTTCTTCATGGGCATTTGTAATGCTGCACTTAAGCATAGATATCACTCAAAAATCAAGTTTGCATTGTTAAATAGTCTTTGATTTCATATTTTGGTCACATTTGCACTTATGTATGAATTTTGTACTTTAGACCCTGAGTTCTCAAGAAATTATCTATGTGCAATTTTCACACGTCTCAGTGCTACATGTCATTTGATCCATCATCTGCATATTAGAATAGAAGCCACTGAATATATTTTGATCCAGATTCTCACCTTTTTTGTAAATTTTACATTTTAGTCCTTGTGTTTGTCCTTTATTGTGTTTACATCATTTTATTATTTTCCCCTCCATGTTTTCTTGCAAATAACACTTTTTGGATATTTTGTGCACATTTTGACATATCCGAGACCAAACATCATCCCCATACATGCATTTATCACAGCTGGCCATTAAAATGACCAAATTGCCCCTATGCCTCTAATCCATGTGCATGCATCTTAGTTTTCGCACTCAGCCTTGCATAATCCTTTACCAAGTCATCTATTAGCACTTTTTACACATTTAGGCACTTATTCATGCATTTCATATAGTTTTCATCACACTTGCGCATCAGTCCCTCCTTTTTAAAGTGAGTTTGCATCTCATGTTTTCTTTCTTGGATTTTTCTTCACTTTGTTTTTGGAATCCCTCACCCAATATTCAATTTGATTCTATTTACTCCTATGTTTCGGATTTTTTGATTTGATTTGGATTTCATCGCTCGAGGGCGTACACGAACTGACCGAAAAGCCCACGTTGGCCCATTTGCGAATTATTTCTCCCTTTTGATTTTCATGACTTTTTCCCTGATTCTGAGGACTTGGGTTGACCCCAATTTTATCTTTTTGATATCAGTATGATTTTTTGAGGTGTTCCTTTCAAAAATCTCGTCATTTCATGTGATTTTCTTTGTCGTGTCGTATTTTGCGATTTCGTCATTTCATGTGGATTTCTTCGCAGTTTTCGCATATCATCTTGCACATTCATCCAGTTTTTTCCCGACATTCATATTAGCATATTTAGAGCATGATTTAGGGTTAGCAAACATTCATTTAGTCCCTAGCAAGCAAATTAGACTAGAAAGACCGAGTTTCTTGGACGTACGGAGGTGCCTAACACCTTCCTCGTGCGTAATAGGAATCCTTACACATCCTCTGGTTAGCAGACACCCGGCCTTCACATTGGCATCACATGCATCCCATTCTTTGTGGTTTTCCTCGTCTTTCCCTTGAAAGACTAGGTGGCGACTCCTTTTCTTTTTCATCTCATCCTATCTTGCGCCTTCGCCATCTTAGCATGGCTGTGATCTCCTCCCTCTAGCGCGACTCCACATCGGATCCTCGAGTTGGCACAGTCACACATAGCAAGCAGCTTAAAGTGTTAGATGCATCACATGCAGCGTCTAATGTTGAATGCTTTATAGTTGGCATCCTACATGTCAGATTGCCAATCAATTCAAATTCAATGCAATTGGGCTTACCTTTAGCCAAGTTTGAATGCAAGGAGGGTGTGCCAAGGATCTGTGACAACCGTGTAAAAAAAAATGTATACATTGAATGTTGTTTGCATGATCCAGTTTATTGTTGAAAATTTTGAAGTTGGCCAACAAAGACGTTAGACGTTAACTCCTTTGCGTCTTACATTAGACACCTGTCAACTAGCGTCTTATGCTTTACAGTAGCTTAAGCCAGAATAGGAGTTAAAACATCAAAATTTTGGAGGGAACTTTTGTATAGATGATTTAGAGAATCACACATTTCTTTAGTCCTATATTGCTAAAAATTTAGAATAGGTCTATTTTTGTACTCTAGAACAAGTGTTCACAAGAGCAAGAGAAAGGAATCAATGACCACAAATAAAGACACATGCATAGGCTAGGTGACAGGCTTGGGCTTGGGCTTGGGCTTGGAGTTTTAGGGAATGTATTTGACTTCTTTTTTTGTAATTTGATATGACATTAATGAAATAAGATATTAAATTAATTTGAATTTTGAGTCTCTTAATGAGATGGGTCAAAGCAAAACTTGTTTCCTCTCCGGTGATAACCATACACACCATCTCACAGTCTTTTTCCTATTCAATGACGAATATGCATGGTTTTGAGATATGGATTATTTTTTATGTCTCATCTTTCCCTCTCTGATCTATGCTTCATGATTTTCCTCTGATCTATGGCGACAAGTGTACTGATCGACATTCATGAACAGATTAGGGTACATTTTTTATAATGGAGATTGTTTGAACATGAGAGAAAAGTGTAGTAGCCTATCGTATCGATAGGTGGATAGTTGTTTTCTATAAGACAAGTCCTTTAAAGAATTGCTCAATCTTATTAGTTTCTAGGCTTGTATATTGCTTTTTTTTATTCTATTCTATGCATAAGTTTGTTGATGTGGCTTATCCTAGATCATGGTATATACGCATGTATTGTTGACATATCGATGTCAATTTTGATTATTGGAATAATGCATGAATTACTTAAAACATTTCCAACACTAGGATTGAAACTTCTAATTGGAGACAATCATGCCACCTGAACTAGATCTATGAATATGTCGTTTTAACGCAAACACAAGCTAGGGTTTACCAATGATTTTGTTCTTGTTCCATTGAGGAGAAATCACGTGAAGAAATTGTACATAAAAACGAATTCTTGATCTAATATATGATGAGATTACTCAATCATGGCACATGAAAAACGAATTCAATTACTTTACAAGGAATTTGAAATGCATAGAGTAATGACTTCAATTAAGAAAAAAATATTGAAGTAATGTCAAGATTTAACCTATTAATTTGATCAAGACATTGTCATGATCATTGATTAGCAGTTGTCATTTCATCTTAGGATGTGTTTGGAGATATGTGAGGCATGGAGGGGCACCACATTGGAAGAAAAAAAACAATTGGCAGTCCGAAGTCTCAAGACTTCAAAAACATCAAAATTTTGGAGGGAAATTTTGTATAGAGGATTTAGAGAATCACACATTTCTTTAGTCCTATATTGCCTAAAATTTAGAATCTCATAAGGTCAATATTTGTGCTCTAGAACAAGTATTCGCAAGAGCAAGAGAAAGGAATCAATGACCACAAAGTAACACATACACATAGGCTAGGTGACAAGCTTTAGCTTTGGGGAATGTATTGGACTTCTTTTTTTGTAATTTTCTATGACATTAATGAAATATGATATTAAATTAATTTAAATTTTGAGTCTCTTAATGAGATGGGTCAAAGCAATACTTGTTTCGTCGTCTGTCATAACCATACACACCATCTCACATTCTTTTTCCTATTCAATGACGGATGCACATGGTTTTGAGATTCAGATATTTTTTATCTGTCTACTTTCCCTCTCTGATCTACAATGATAAGTGTATCGATCAACGTTCGTGAATGGATTCAGGTACATTTTTTATGACGAAGATTGTTTGAACCTAAGATAAAAGTGTAGTAGCCTATCATATCGAAGGGTGGGTAGTTGATTTCTACAAGACAAGTCCTTCAGCGAATTGCTTGATCTTATAGGCTTCTAAGCTTGTACATAGCTCTTTTTTATTCTATTCTATGCATAAGTTTGTTGTTGTAGCTTATCCTAGATCATGGTATATATGCATGTATTGTTGACATATTGATGTCAATTTTGATTATTGCAATAATGCATGATTTACTTAAAACATTTCCAACACCAGGTTTGAAGCTTCTACTTGGAGACAATTATGCCACCTGGACTAGATCGATGAAGATGTCATTTAATGGTAAACACAAGGTAGGGTTTACTGATGATTTTGTTCTTGTTCCACTGAGGAGAAATCGCATGAAGAAATTGTACAATGGGCAAGGTGCAATTACAAGGTGTTTTCTTAAAGATCAACTGTCTCAAGGAAACACTCCCAAAATCAACCAAAATAAGAGGACAATTTCTTCACTTACTCAGTTACTTCATACTTCACAAAATTGAAATCTTTATGTGATGAATTAGCTTCATATTCAACTAGGTGAAGTGGAAGAGAGGAAGCATTCCCCAAAACAATGCAAGCAGATACAAGTTGTGACACCACTTCTACACAAAAGTGACTTTAGTACAAAAAATACATTTTTGTTCATGGTTTCACATATGCCTTTTGTAGCTTAGCCTCAATCACTTATAAGATAAATTTCAATAAAGCAGGAGATGAGACAATATGATTGTTTTTTTTTTGATATTGGTAGATATCATATTAATATATATCACTTGGATATGTAAGCCACTACCAAGTAACTAAAAGTATCAAAAATTATACAAACCAGAGTGATAATTGAAAATCCAAAATAGCCAAAAGAAGTCTATAATATTACAGGCCACCTGAAGTAAAAATTACTATCAAAAATACTAATGTTTTAAATTCCATTGCCTTCCTCAAGCTAGAAGGGAGTCATATGGAGCATCCTCCGCCATAGGAACTATTGGGGCCATCAGAGTGCCAAAGCCAAGCATAAAGACTCCAATGGATGAGGCAATAGACTGGACTGCAAGATTAGCCTGGTCCAAATCCCATGCTTGTTGCATATTAGTCAATGCTTAAGAGAAATCCTCTCCATTATTACCTAAGAAATAATTTGCTTCCCAAAAATTAATCTGTGAAATAATATCAGCAATGATACACTTAGCAGATCTAAATTTCAATCTAAACATTCTATTATTCTTTCTTTCCGGAGAACCCAAAAAATAACTGGAACCAAAAGATTCCAAAGAAGGATTTTAATTGAGTATTTAGAAAACTTACTCGATGAAAATATAACCCACAGATTGGTATTATGTAAAGATGTAACATTTAACAGAAAAAGGGACCAAACTTATAATGCAGTAGGGCAAGTAAGTAATATATGAGAAGTAGATTCGCAACTAAAAGCGCAAGAAGGACATGAGAGTTGTCCCAATCACCCTTTTTCATTAGATTTTCCTTGAAAAGTATCTTATCCTGAATTGCCACCCATACAAAAAGCTTAACTTTTAATGGGATTTTAGGCTTCCATACATTATTTTTGAATGGATATCTGAGCCTCCCATCATTTATAGTGTCATAGCATATCCTTCCAGAATAAGAATTAATTACTGTTAGGACCTAAGCAATAATATCTGTTTCCTCATTGAGCTGTAGATTACTAACTATATAACATCACGAACCTTAACCTTCACATTTAATCATGATTAATGATAACTAATTAATCATTAAGCTTATTTTAGTGAAGGTTACTAGCTAAGGTGTGTGGTGACTCGTGGAGTGCGAGATCGAAGATGGATTAGCGTTGGATGCCACCGTGTCGTTGAGACCCCAACTCGTGAATTATTTCTTGAATAATGGATGTCTATAGTATTTCCTCCTTCTTCAAGGGTGTTTGTGCAAAATTCATGAGAAAAGTTTAATAAACAAAAGAATGGCACATACCTATAAGAAGGAGGGGTATGGTGGCTGACTGCATGCGTTGAAATAAAAAAGAGAGAAAACAAGACAGGGAGAGCTCAAGAAAAGAAGACAGGGAGAGCTCAAGAGAGATTCAGGAAACGGGAGAAAGAAAGAAAAGAAGAACCAAAGGAAGAAACAAGGGAAGAAGAGGAAGAGGAGGAAGAGAAAAGAAGAAGGGGAAGGCTCGAGAGAGAGAGAGAGAAGAGATGGCTGGCTCAAGGAAGAAGAAAAAAAGGTTTGAAGCAAAGAAAGAAGAAGAGAAGAAAGAAAGAGAGAAGTGGTCAAGGTACACACCCCATTTCCCTTAATTCTCTTCATTTAAGCTTAAGATTTGTGATATATATTGAGTGGGGATGATTTAGATGCATGATATGAATTTTGTCGATTTTTAGTAGATTTTGATGAATTTTAGAAGAAATCATAAGAAACGTCACTACTGAGCTTATTTGCGTCTTCTTGCTTCAATCATGTATAACTTGAGCTATGAGTATTGGAATTGAATGTTTTATGTGCCTTTAGAAAGTAGACTCAAAGATATTTAATTTAGAAGATTACTTGTTAATTTTCGTGGCTTGTAGAAATATCAGGACATGTGTAAAGATTGATGACGCATTAAGTATGCCAGTTTGAGTCTTATAGCTTCATGCATTTATATTTAGAATTATAGATATAGAATTGGAATGAAACTTGTTCCAAATGAAAGTAGACTTATAATTCTTGATTTGAGAATTTTTATAAATTTTTTGGTTTATCAGAAGATGGTCCGCCTGAGGTCTAAACTCTGGTAAATGGGTCTGTTTCAGGGCAGATTTCAATTTTCAGAAATCGCCTGAAACGACATACCGAAATTGTCCGGTATGTCGAATCAGGAGATTTTAGCATACCAAATTTAAGTGGTATGCTGAATCAAGCCCTGAACTAATGTTGAGCATTTTAAGATTTTATTAATGCATATATATATGGGTGTATATATGTTTTCATCTTGAAAAGATAATTAAAATGGACACTAGAACAAATAGGAGAACCATTAGGATGGTTTTGGGAATAACCCAAAAGAATTAGCAAGATAGATTGATGTTTGGTCTAGTAAGTCATTGGGGACTTCAAGACCACTGTGAGCTTCTATGTGGTTCCTCAAGGTGAACCTATACCTAAAAGTGTTTAATTAATGTTTCAACTAAGCTTGAAAGTTTTAAATAAGTTTTTAAAGTTTATTATGAGAAGATAAGAGTGTTTCTAAGAAGTGGTTTTCTAAAGATTCCTAAAGAGCATGGATGACTTTAGACAATGCTTTCTAAGTAATTTTGATAAGGATTTCTATAGTGTTCCTTTGCACAGTATTTAGTGGTATTTTCAAAAATGATTTTTGAGTATTTTCGAAAATGGTTTCCAAAAGAGTTTGGAAAAAAATACACAGATTTGCAAGGATTTAAAAATGTTGCCATGAGTTGGAAGTTTTCCTAAAGTCGTTTTGAAAGAATTCCACAAAAGATTGGAAAGGATTTCCAAAAGAATTTAGAAAAGACTTGCATAATTTTGCAAAGATTTTGAAAGGTTTTCTAGAGTTTTTGTTGTTGAGGCCAAGAGACCGACAGAGCATGTTGACAGGACCAAGGGGTGTAACGACATCCTTGAAGTGGTCGGGCACATTGCCTAGGATGAGGCCAAAAACCAAAAGGCTAAGGTAAGTGTTTATCGAGTCTTGGAGGTATGAGACTCCTAGATTGTCATTCATGAAGCCAAGGTTGAGGTCCATGAGTCAAGTGTCGACTGGACTCAAAGGTATGAGACTCCATTGGTTCTGGGTGCCGAGGACCTAGGATACTAACTGTACACGCAAACACGTGACAACGAGCTAGGGGGTATAAAACCTTTAAGTAGCAGGACGTGACACCCTAATTAGAACAGGTGCCAAGGCAGAAACTGTTAGGTGCTGGCAGGGCTTGAGGAAAGAATCTTCAGGTGTCTAGGCACACAAGGACGTCGAGAGGAGACACATCCTTGTGCTAGTTGAGACAGTAACCAGTGTGGTCCTAGTACAATTAGGCCTGTTGGCCGGGACGGTGGTATGCCCTGTACGGAGACTTTCGCCGTGGTAATGCAGACACCATTTGTCGCGCTTCGGTGGACTACTTGTGGCCAGGTATCGATTTCCAGGCACCAAGCTGCACAACACACTAGAGAAGTCTAGTGGCCAGAGTTTGTAGAGACTTGAGTTCTAGGTCTAGTTTTAGTCAAGACTTATGTTTTAGACAGATTTGAAATTTATGTTTTGGACTGGAGTCTAGTCTAAAGATGCTTCTAGGGATGCATCAGATTAAAGCATGAGATTTTCTAGAAATAGGAAGATTTTTCAAAAAAGCATGAGATTTTCAAAGAAAAGAAAAGTGTTTGTTTCAGAAAAATATGAGTTTTTAAAAGAAAAAAAGATGCTTGAAAAAAGTATGAGATTTTAAAGTAAAAAGAAAGTGTCTAGAAAGAACAAGGATCGTGCTAGTTTTGAGATTTACTTGTTTAACTGAGAAGAGGCTCGTTGCTAGTGTGGTATACTCCAGTGGTTATGACTTGATTTGGCAAAGAGTGGCCAATCCAAGTAGAGTATCAAGTTTTGAAAAGCATGCATGAAATTTGAAAGAAAAGAAAGAGAATGTTTTTGAAAGGCATGAGCATGATTTAGAAAAGAAAAGGGATTGTGCCAGTTTTTGAGATGTGGTTTGTTGTTTTGACTCAATAGAGGCTCAGTGTTAGTATGGCACTCTCTAGTGGTTGTGTGCTTGACTTAGCAAGAGTGGCTATTTCAAGTATATATTAAGATTTGAAAATCTTTCATATGGTTTGAAAGAAAAGACAGAAAATAATTTTGAAAGTTAAGAGTATGATTTTGAAAAGAAAACATAATGATAGTTTTTCTTTCAAAGACATGATTTCAAAAGTTGTATTGCTTGAAGGATAAAAGAGTATTGTCCAAGCTTATGTACTGCATCATGGAGTGATACTAGAGTAATGTGTGTTTTAGTTGGGTGTGTGCTGGGTAACCTTTCAGTGGTCACTTATGTGTGTTTTGTAGGTGTTCTTCTCAAGTGCAAGATAAGAGTAAAAGTTTGCTAGTGTGTAAAAATAGAGTCAGTCGACCACACATCAAAGATTTTGAGTAAGTGTTTAGTTTAATTTAATTCAGTTAATAGCATTTTTATTTATGACGTTAAATGTTGGATTTAGCTTTAGAATTGATGTAAGTAATTATTGTAAGTAAATAAAGAAAAAAAATGATTGCTAACGGCTCGAGATCGGGTAGTTATAAACTATCTCAAAAAAAAATTCAAGTTGACATGTAGAGACTCAAAATCAAAATTAACACCCCTCGGGTTTAGAAATATACCTGAGAAATCATTATTAAACTTGTTCCCAATCTTTTCCATTGAACCCTTTTTCAGTTTAGATATCTGATAAAGGTCTGGTAAAGTATTTTTTAAAGCCTCCATCCCACATCAAACATTTTCCCAGAAGATAGCGTTATCTCCATTGTTAATCAAGAATTTGGAGAAAATATTCAAAATTGGCAAGCATTTCCTGAGAGCCATCCATAAAGGAGAATCATACGAGCACACATTCAGCAAAGCACTAGAATTATTAAATGAGAAATACCGAAATTTGACTAATTCTACCCACTTTAGATTTGAGCTACCTGGCAATAATTGTCATAGAAGTTTACATTTAAGGACAATGTCAAAATTTTTGATGTTAATAATACCCCACCCCCCATGATTTTTGGAACGACATAATCTCTATCAATTGACTAGATTATATCCTTTATTGCTTGACCTTAAGGTACACCAGAGGAATCTACGCCTGAGTCTATCAATCTCCGATATCACCCTTGCTGGAATGTGCAGAACTGAGAGGTAATATGTAGGCATAGCAGATAATATAGAATTTATAAGAGTAAGCCTACCTCCAAGAGAAAGGAATTTTCCTTTCTAGGTTACAAGTTTGGAAGTTAACTTATCTAACACAGGTACCCAATCACTAAAAGAGACTTTCCAGTAGTGCAAAGGAAATCCTAGGTATTTAATAGGGAGAAAATCTTACTTACAACCTAGAATTCTACAAAATCTATCAATCTTGTCCTAAGGAAGTCCAATTCCAGTAAGAGAAGATTTAACAAAGTTAATTTTAAGTTCAGAACAAGCTTGAAAATAGGCAAGAATCTTTTTCATGTTAATAATATTGTCTTCTCCAGGAAATAGGAACAAAATAGTATCGTCTGCATATTAAATATTTATTACTATAGGACCTTCTCTAGGAAACTGAATTCCAGATAATAAGTTACTTTGAATGCCTAAATCAAGCATTCTATTTAAGACATAAGTTGCTACAATAAAGAGTAACAGAGAGAGTAGATCTCCCTACCTCAACCCGTTAGATGCACTAAAATAACCTTTCGGTGTGCCATTAATCAAAATTAAGTATTTAACTGAAGAGATACACATTTTTATCCATGAGATCTAGGTATCCCCACAACCAAGGCCTCTCAAAGATTTGATTAAGAAGTCTCAGTTGATATTGTCAAAAGCCTTTTCAAAATCAAGCTTTAACACTAAACCAAGACAGTTTGATTGATGCGTGAAGTGTAAAATCTCTTGAGCCACCAGAAAGCAATCAAAATATTTCTTCCTGAGAGGAAAACACGTTGACTATTATCAATGAGAGAGTTTAATGTAAGACAAAACCTATTTGATAGACTTTTAGATATAATTTTTTGTGTACTATTTAGAAGACTTATAGGCTAATAGCTTTGAACACTCTAAGCTTCTACCTTTTTTGGTACAAGGGTAATAAAAGTTTGATTAATACCAATTAGGGTATTAACATCCACTGTAGTTTCCAAATGTTGGAACAGTTTTAAAAAATCTACCTCGATGAGTTCCCAAAATTGTTGGAAAAAGCAGATAAGAAATCCATAAGGATTTGGGGACTTGTTCCCAGCCAATCTAAATACATTGTTCCTAATTTCTTCTTCTGTGAAACTAACTTCCAAATTTTCTGGGTGTGGAATCTTACATGATAATAGAGTATCCCAAAAGAGATCCATAGTGGTAACTTCTTTACTATTTAGAAGATTAAAGAAATACTTTTCAAATGTGTTACTAATAGCACCTGGAAGTTCTGTCTGATATCCATCTATAGTAATGGCTGAGATAAAAAAATTTCTTCTCCTTCCATTTACAATTTTATAGAAAAAAGTTGTATTAAGATCTCCCTTTTTCAGCCATTGTATTTTAAATCTCTGCCTCCAATTAATTTCCTATTCTAGAAGAAGGTTATGGTGCTCTTGCTTAAAAGATTGCTACTTTTCTCATATAGATGTATGAACTTACTTTTGCTCAGCTTGTTTATCTAATTCAGAGATTTGCAATTCAATATCCTCTAATCTTCTATTCCTTTCCTATCTATTACTTGGTATCCATTGCTTGATCACCTGTTTTAGATATTTAAGTTTGTAAGTTTAACCACTTATGGGGTTAGATATAGAGTTTGAGGAGAAGTTACCCAAGCATTCAGTTATCAGATCCTTAAATCCCTCTATAGTAAGTCAGGAATTAAAGAATTTGAAAGGAGAAAAACCCCTAGGTGTAAGCGGGTAGAAAGACAAATAACAATGTGATCTAAGATTGTTCTAATTTTCTCCATACATATTGCATTTTGATAATGTGCTTCCCAAACAATATGATTTTGAGACAATATTATTGAAAAGGGAAAAACACACACACACACAAGTAATATGCAATTGTACATTACAAAGATTCACAAGGTTCAATAGATTGCATCTCATTAGAGTTTGAAGCAAGATATACAATTACTTTCATTAGTATCTCATGGAGGATATCACTCTCTCCTCCATCTTTTTCAAGCTCTAACCCTAATCCTAAAGCATATATTATGGCTACTAGATTACAGTCTCTCTCATATAACAAAGAAAATAAAATACCATCAGTAGGTCAAAACTCTAATTTATAAAATACCATCTGTAGTGTCAGGATCTAGAACGCAACAGATCGAGGCTCTTCACTAATGTAACGCCTCGAACCCGGGCACGCTACCAAACAATAGCATCACAAGCCTAATTACACAAATCACAAAATAAAAAAAAAGACTGTAACCAGGCTCACCTCTAGGATCTCGATGTGCGGCTAGAAACTCCTATTCCTGCACCGAAAACTGGCTGCACACGGTCTGCACCTGAAACACACACAGAACGCGTGAGTGACATCTAAGTCACCCAGTACGCGCCCCCAAAACACCCAACTACA
>JAMKQA010057400.1:0-13931 GCA_024699735.1 Posidonia australis
TTTTTTTTTTTTTTTTTTTTTTTTTTGGGAATGGGGTGGTCTAGAGGTTTTAATAATGGGGTGGGAGGAATTTTGAAATATGAATTTTAAAGTGAAAAATTTTGATGATTTTTGAAAGTGATCTGTAATTTGTGTTTTTTTCCTTGTTTCAGTGAATGAGTATAGTTTTGTTTTTGTTTGTTAACGGTTAAGATAGTAAGAGGTGAATTTTTATGCATGTTTCAGGATTCGAACTTGAGATCTGTGACAAGTTTAGAGTTTTTCGAGTCACTGTGACAATAAGACATTGTCTGAATGAGTATAATTTTAGATTTGTGTGATGAACGGGATGAAAAACGTTACCAATAAAAGTAATGGTGAATTTTACCTAATATTAACCAAATATCATGGTAATTTTAGATCTATAATTTGTGCAATAAACGTTATACCAATATTTAACCGGTGTTTTTTTCCTTATTACAGTTGATCAAGAGGAATGGAATTTCTATCTCCTTGAATGGAATTTCTATCTCCTTCTCAGGTTCGAATCTTACGGACTGCAATGAAAAAATATATACATATCGATATCAAAATTTTTTTTACCTAATATTAACTGTAGAAACACACACACACACACACATATATATATATATATATATAACGTAGGTAGGTTACACATGTATAATACAGAGTGGCAAACGAGGAAAAGGAAAAGAGTTTCTTTTTATTTTGTAATAAATCGTCCATTGTTACCAATTTGAGTTACAAGTGGATCTTCTATACCAACTGCTCTTAGCATCAAGCTTTCTTATGTCTACTAAATTATCATATGGAATATCACCAGGTTTTCGTGAATGACAAACTTCGCCAATATTTGTTAACAATCTCTCATGAATACTTGCGTAGAAATGGTAGGTAACTTGAGTAACAATATCAGAAGTTCACACGGCAATAGATATAGTGCAATATTTGTCCACAATAACCAAAAGCACCCTAGATTTCTCTCTTTTCTTTTCATTCGTTGTTTTTTGACGACGAACCCATTATTTTGAGTTCAAATGGCAACTGCAAGTTTCAAAAAACATCGACACAATAGGATTCAAATGTAATTAGTTAACGCTTTGTGATCATTATGTCAATACACCGGTTAAATACTAACATTTTCATTGGACGACATCATTTCTCTGATTAAATAACAGGTCCTTACTTTCTCATCCAATGAAGTCAACGTGACCATCAATCTTGGACCCATTAATAATATTTCAAATGTTTGCGGCCTTTACACTAAATGAATACGTTAAACTCATGTCACAGCATTGTAAGAATCAAAATTAGAGATCATAGAAAATTGTGAACACCATACAAAGACAAAACGGATTCAATAGCCACCAATGTCCTGATTACAATAAGGTAGGCCTTTCTGCGTGATTAGACTCAATATATCTAGACTAATCACAAGAGAACGAAGTAAAGATTTAAGATGGCAAAAGAAATAGCACTTGCAGTGGAACTACGAAAAGAATAACATATTTCCATCGATGAAGCCAATCTTCCAAGAGTATTTAATGGTACTAATTAGAAACCTCTCTAGTTACAAACTAGTAAGATAAATGTAATTCTATTTCTACATATGAGAATGTTTACACCATGGCAAGAAGTTAATTTTCGCAGAATTTAGATTGGCAACACATGGGACAGACTTTCCTCCCATTAATCCACACTGCTTAGAAACATTTGAATTCTATAATGCTGATCTTGAAGTACCTGAAAAATGAAAAAATCTATCTGAAAATAAATTTTAAACATTGATAAAGAACTGAAAAATTATTTGTAAATTCACAGAGAATTACCTAAAATGTAATTAGAATAGTTGGATCCTTAGGTGGGTATTTGTGTTATCCATTTATGAGATTTCTTATAGATAAAGCATGTGTTCTCTTATACGTAGGAGATTATATTCTCTTTGTTATTAAGGTAACATAATTCTCTTTCTTGTTAAAATGGTATCAAGAACATAGGTTAAAAACCCTAACTTTAGTCTTCCACCACTCCAACCTTGTTATCGTTGGAAATACTATAGTAGTTGCTAGAAACACTATAATAGTCGACGAAAATTGTCAAAAATACTGTCGTAGTCGCCGAAAACACTATAATAATCGTGAAAAGTCCGTGACTACTACTTCTGAGGGACTCAAACATCATTACGGTCCCTTCCTCCTTTCCCATAGCATAAGCATCTTACCTATGTCGCGAGAGGTCAATTACCATCAACCTAACTATCTACTAATGCTGTTTCTATCTATCTACCTACTACTATCTCCTTTGGCCTTCACATAAAAAGAGGAAGAAGATGGAATTGAAGTTTCACAGACTACTTGTAGAAAAGTCCAAAAAACATTTCTGAAAATGTAAACTTTACTACTATTACTTGAGAGCTGCTAATCCCTTCCTATTCAATTGGTTAACGTCAACTTTTGAATGATTACTTGTTGATTGTTATTCTTGTACGTGATATACATTATCTTATGACCAAGTTCTCTATCATGACTATTGTTTACTATAATTGCTTGTCTACCTACTACTACTACTACTACTACTACTACTACTACTACTATTACTACTACTGTTGTTATTATTGCTATTGCTATCTTTATTCCTTCTAAATTATGTATTTCTTTGTCGTAATTGCATAAGAGTCAATAACAAGTTGTGTATGTTAAATGCTCTAGTTTGAAGGAAAGTGTTATAATAGATGAAACATTATATGGATATTTGTATTATCTGTTTATGAAGTTTCTTGTAGGTCAAGTATGTATTCTTCACTATATAGGAAACCGTATTCTCTTTGTTCTTATGCAATATGATTCTGTTTCTCCTGAACAAATGCTTTATAGAAATTTGTAAAATTATTATCAATTATTTATCTAGAAGCAAAAACATTAAGTTTCAGAATATCAAGTAGAAATAGTTTACTGTCAATTTCTTAATTAACTGTAGTTTGTGCCTAACACAGTTAAAATCTACCAGAATTTCACTGCTCTTTAGCAATTCAGTTCATAAAAGCTACAGTTTCCAACATCAAAGTTATTTTCTTCCATTATGTCCATATCCGATCAAATTTGGAGTTTTTTGACAGTCTGTTCTCCCACCGTTAAGAGGTTTTCCATAACAATGACGAGTTTAACTTGAGTCATTTGGCTAAGAATTTAGATTGACCCTCAAAGGTTGGGGCAATCAATACAAAATTTCATATTGTAATGTGTTCAATAATGGTGAGATACAACCAAATGACCTTCAATCAAAGTGCATCCAGTGCAGAAACTTGAAAGAAAAATACCACAAACAGCCTAGGCAATCAATTGTCGAAGGAATCCAATTTCTAGTTACTCTTGAATGAACACGAGACAACACATGATAAGCCTCTATCCTGGTAGAAGTAAAAGAATACTAAATGATTGGTAAATACAGACTGCACCACTGAATGAATAAATGCTATGAGATAATCAAACATATCCATGAATGAGATGACATCCAACAAAAGTCAAATGGCCATAATAAAGTTAAGGATGCCATCAGAAAAATATATGGCAATACATCTATTACGTAAATAAACACATTAGTCTGTGAAGTGCTTAAGCATCTCAGTTTGATAAACTGCATGAAAGCATTTTAATTTTTAATCTCATCCATCAATATACCAGTCGAAATTGCTCATGAACCACTTGCTTTTCGGGCATATGAAAAAAAAATCTATAAAATTAGGGTGTAAGTAATGCAACAGATTAAATGTACCATTATGTATTATTGTTGAAAGATCACATATTGACACAGGTCGAATCTAGATAGATGTGACTCTTAAGTAACATGAAACTTTCTTATCATCATTAACAGTAATGACTAGAAATTTCAAGATAACTAACCAGTATAATTTCTTTGTCGAAGTGTAGCAAGCGAAACTGCAATCTGTGCGCCAACAAGTGCGTTGTTTTTTACTAGTGCAATGTCTATCATTGGGTTAAGAACATATTTAATTTAGGATTAGATCAGTTCTGTGTCGTAACTATAAACAATACAGCTTCATTTAGATAGGTAGAATTGATAAATTGAAGGATATCATTATATTAAATTTCAATTGCTGTAACAACCATTTACCAGGAAACTACAGCTAACAACAGAGGAAACAATGATGTAATTTCTCTACTTCATAATTTAGCTCTATTTTATATCAAAATGAAGTCCATATTTAATCGGATATGATTTAACGTCTCTCCTTGATCCTATGATGCTAAAAGCACAAAACACATTCATGCAGCTGTATAAGTTACACTAAAACTAACAATAATATAAAATGTCACAGTTGCATGAAATGGTTGACAAAAGAATGCCGCCTGCCACTACTATTCAACAGTTCTTGCCTGTGGTAAGCAAGTAAAAAGCTTTTGCATTGAGTGCATTATGGTCAGAAAAAGGATACTAGCAGCTAAGGATGCTCCCCCAGTAAGTTGATTAACTCTTGCAAGAAGGAAAGGCGTGGCTGCATTGCCAGTCACATTTTTATCTCTGGAGTCAAAGGCTATTAGATGCTGTGAGAGAGAGAGAGAGAGAGAGAGAGAGAGATCACTGCCTACCGTGCTTCTTTAAGGGCTCTTTTTATAGCAGATTCTATGAGATTCCCTGAAGCCGCATATTCTTTGGGGATAGGCACTGCAATTAAGGTCCCAGTGCCAAGCCCCAAACTTAGATTTGCATCTGCAGTTCCAGTCCAAAAAAACTAAGTAAAAGAAACTTGCATATGTATCTAAAATATAAAGTAGATAATGCAAAAACTAAAACCATGCAACAATAAGTTCAACTTACAAATTAGTTTAGCACAGTCAACTGGAGTATCTAAACGACAAGGAACCTGGACAAGTAATGGGCATATATCAAATATTTTGTGCAACAGATGATATTGACAAGTGTGTCAAGTTTGTGATTGCAAGTGATATACACCATCAAATTGGGTTTTGTTATTCTATTTTTCTTTAAGTGCTAAATCATCACACACTCATAATTATATCATCATAGTTATATTCGCAAATATTGAGAAACAAATAATCTAGAGGAATTATTTTTTAAGCTTCAAATGGATTTAATGAATCTATTGTACTTTGGGAGACCCATCTTTTTTGGGAAAATTCTTGTGTGAAGCAAGCAGTTCTTCACATGACATATGTGTCTAAATGTGTTAACTCCTTTGTGCACTTTGTGAAATTAGAGTAGAAGAATGAGATTAGATTTCACTATTGAGAATGGATTATATATACATAGGTCTTACTAAAGACATGGATATCCATTTACCAACATAACTAATAAGACTCCAATAACAATATCTCCCACACTTCCCTTCAAGCTAGAGCATATAAATCAGTCATGCTTAACTTATTATAAAGAAATTCAAAAACTCCTACACTAAGTCTTTTTGTTAAGATATCCACAGACTAACTAGAGGATGGAGTATATAGGATAGCAATGATCTCTCTCATCACCAGATCATGAACACGTGGTAGTAGACCTCAATATGATTCGTATACTTATGGAAGATTAGATTGTTGACAATAAAGATTACTGCTTGATCATCACAACACAGACAAAAGGACCTCCACAGTGAATCAAGCTCAACTAATAAAGATCTAAACTACATTATCTCACATATTGTCTGAGCTATAGATTGATACTTTACCTTTACATTAGATCTGAATATTATATACTGTTTCTTACTCCGTCAAGTAACTAGATTATCTTTAATATATGTGCAGTATACAGATGTTGACTTCCTATTTCCTTTATTACTTGCATAACCTGAGTCTAAATAGACTTCAACCTGAAGATGTCTATTCTGTCTATAAATCAACTCCTTTCTAAGTGCTCCTTTTATGCATGCTAGTACACGTAAAGTACCTTGACAATGGACCATTCTGGGCTCATGCATAAATTGAATGAGAAGTTCAACAACATAAGGCTCATGCATAATAGTTAAGTAGATCATCTTCCTAATCAATCGACAATATCAATCTACATCCTTAAATTTCTCTAATGTGTCATCCTAGAAGCCTAGATTTTGATCTACAGGAGTGCTTTCTAACTTGCACCTAAAGAGACCAATTTCTTAAAGAAGGTCAAGAGTATACTTTTGCTGAGATAATACTATCTTGCCTTGACCATAAGTAAATTCAATTCTCAGAAAATATCTAGGTTTGCCCATATCCTTTGTGACAAAGTGCTTTCTTAGATACTCCTTTGTCTTACTATTCTTGTAGTATCACTACTTGTCAAAGGGATATTATCAACATATACTGCCAATAAGACACAACCGGTGGATTGTTGCTTGATAAATCAAATAATCAATTACACATCTCTGAAAACCATGGTCCTTAACAACTCTACTGAATTCCTCTAATTGGGTTTGTGGACTTTGCTTAAGACCATAAATAGCCTTTCTTAATAGACAAACACTATTCTCCTCCTGAGGAGCATACCTTAGAGGTTATTCTATATACACTTGCTCTGTCAAATCACCGTAAAAAAGATATTTTTTAAATTCAGACACAATTCCCATGACTGATTGACAATAATGGACAGCAAAACACAGATGAAGTTTAATAAGACCATAGGAGAAAAAGCCTTAACGTAATCGACTCCAAACGTCTGCGTGAAACCACGAACAATTAGACAAACCTTGTATTTGTCCACTGACCCATTGGATTTATACCTTGTAAGTCCATCTGCAGCTAACAATGTTATTTCCATTAAGGCAAGGGACCAAATCTCATATACTACGTGTCAACAATGCCTGTATTTCTTTATCCATAGCCTTCTTTCAATGTGAAATCAGTGTAGTTCTTGGAAGTAGAATCAGAACAAATAAATAAGACAAAACTATGAAAAAAAAGACAACGACGATCATAGGAAATAAAGTGAGATATAGGATGAGCAATGGTAGAACATTTATCTTTAGGGAGAGCAATGGGAATATCAAGGTCAGAGGATGGTAGATTCACAGATAGAGAAGGTGGTTCAATAGGAGGTGGCTTCTGACGAGGTGAGGCTTGCTCTACAACCAATTGTTTGTCATTAAATGTGGTCGAATTTACAAGTAGAGGAAAAGGGAACCCTTGGAAGACCGCTCAGTAGTGCCAAAGTAGAGCTGAGACTCAAAAAAGGTAATATCTAATGAAATAAAATATCATCAAGTAGGAAGATAATAACAGTTATACCCTTTCTGAGTCCTAGAGTACTCTACAAAGACACACTTAAGGGATTGAGGAGACAACTTGTCAAGATTTGGAAAGAAACCTTGAACAAAAGCAGCACAACCAAACACTTTAGAGGACAAATGAAACAATTACATATGAGGACACAGCCTCTTAAGGAGAACTTCGCCACCAAGTGGAACAGAAAGCATTCTATTTACAAGACGGGCAGTAATAAGTACAACATCAGACTACATAATTTTGAAACATTAATCTACAACATAATGGTGTGAATAACATATAAAAAATATCTAGGCTTTCACTTAACTATACCATTTTATTGAGATATATGAGAAGAAGAAGTTTGATGTAAAACACTCAGATAAGGACAACATTTTTGAACATCTTGTTGAACAAATAGTATTATCAATGTAAATTTTTTTTAGGATAATGGAAAATTGATTGTGTTAAAGATAGTTATATGGGTTACTTGTGTTAGACAGGTTATTGAATATCCATTTATCCTAGGAGTATCTAATTTCCCTATATTTATATGTAATCTCTCTTTCTATCAATAACAATAAGCTTTCTAATCTAATTCTAAGATGGTACTAGAACTTAGGCACAAAACCTAGGTTTTTTTCTCCCTTCTTCTCTCTCCACCGTCGGCACCAACTTCCAACGATCTTCCACCGCCGTCGGCCGACCAAGCACCTCCGGCCCCCTCCCTTTGCACACGTCCAGGCCCAGGACACCCGCCCGTGTCGACCTGTCATCTCCCGGGCATGTTCGATGTCGCCAAGCCACTCTAGCTCGAGTTCCGGCACCACTGGTTATCGCCGAAGCCTCCTGCAGCGCCGTCTGAAGCCACCAGATGTCCCAGATCTCCAGTTCAGCACCGACAAGGCCTCCTGCCCTAGCATCCCAAGCCATCGGTAGTCCCTGCACCTCCCAGGCTCACCGACAGTCACTCCAGCCCACCTCCAGCAAGGCGCCAGTGAGGCTCTCGGCCAGGCACAGCCTCACCGACGCATGTCAGGCTACCGGTGAAGGATCCTAGCCATTTCAGTCCGTCCATAGAAGCAGTCCGGCCCCTCCCTCCTGTGCTGTTGTTTGGTGATTCCGACCATGTTTTAGGCCCCTCACGGTGCCTCCGATCTCTAGTGTGTGTGGATACGTCATATCCACACGTGGTGAGCAGTCCAGTTCACATACTTTGGTGGCTTTTAGATTATAAATTTGTAGTATTCATCATTTTTTAGTTTAGTATGGCCTCTCGTGACTCTATTGTAAAACATATGATGGTATATTAGCCCAAACTATCTTCTTTGGTCACAGAGTTTCGAGACCTTTGTTTTAGCATATAAGGAATTGAAACATCTTACCCATCCACCTCTTGATGCAAAATTTGACACATATGAAGATTTATTAGCTGATGATGTAGCTATCATTACATAGATGGAGAACAACATGGAGCCTTTAGTTGCCCGAGGAGTTATGTTGCTGCGGCCAGCCAAGAAAATATGGGATACCCTCCATTGACATATGGCCACGAGAAGAACATATCTCGAGTCTGCAAGATATATGAGCAGCTGTTTGCTTTATGTTAGGGAGACAGATCAGTTCAGGAGCACTTTGCCACTCTTCGTGTCCTACTGGATGAGTTGGATATCTACCAGCCCTCAACAGTTGACATCACACGCCTACATCAGTATCGTGAGGAGTAAGCAGTTGCAATCTATCTTTCTAGCCTGAACCAGACATTAGTTTCCAGATCAAGGATCAGGTTTTAAGGGCTGACAGTGTTCCGGATCTTCAAACTGCATTTGCCAAGGCTTTGTGAGTCTCTATAGCGACCACTCCTAGTGTGTCAGCCTTTAGCTATGGCAGTCACTCGAGGGCGAAGACAAGGTGACTCTAGAGGTAGAGGTCATGGTAAGGGGGAGACAGGTGGACGTCCCCGATGTGCATACTGTGGACAATTGAGGCATAGAATTGAGAAGTACTAGGACATTATTGGCCGACTACAGATAGCACACGTTACCACAGAGCCATCAACTACAGCAGCTGTGACTGAGCAAACTTTTACAGTTTTCTAAGTAGATTACGAGAGGCTTCAACAGCTAAAGGTCACAGATACTGAGGCCACAACTACTAAGACTAGCTTCTCAGGTACTAGAGTCTTCTTTGCATCCAGGGATCCTTCTTAGATTATTGAATCTGGTGCTTCCACACACATGTCAGATATACGTAGCTTATTTACCCAATTATCTCAATTGTGAGATTTTCAGTCTGTGGCAATTGTCGACGGTCGAATGTGTTCTGTTTCAGATGAAGGGATGGTTCAAGCTTCTTCATAATTGTCTCTTGATAAAGTCTTGTTTGTTTCGAATTTCCCTATAAATTTGTTGTTTATTAGTGCCAATACCAAACAGTTAAATTGTTAGGTCATCTTTTTTCCTTTTCATTGTACCTTTTAGGATTTGCAGATGGAGAGGAAGATTGATTTAGGCCGTGAGTGAGGAAATGGGATGTACCTGCTGGTTTGTGATGACATTCCTCGAGGATTGGCCTCTGTGGCATCTGCTTCAAAACCTTCTTCCTTGTGGCATTACCGGTTAGGTCACCTGTCGCATCAGAAACTTCAGCAAGCCCTACCCTAATGTTCTGTGTCGCAGTTTCATTGTGAGTCTTGCCAACTAGGCAAGCACCATCGTGCTACCTTTAAGAAAGTACGTCTTGTATCTAGTACTTCTAGTTTTGAGTTAGTCCATTATGATGTTTGAGGTCCGTCTCGAGTCCAGTCTGTTTGAGGGTATAGATATTATATAGTTTTTATTGATGATTTTTTTAGAATATCCTGCGTATACTTACTCAAGGATTGTGGTCAGGTTTATGATATACTTCAAAAATTTGTGGTAAAAATAAAAAATCAGTTTGATGTTACTCCCAAGGTTTTACGCACTGACAGTGCATTTGAGTTTGTTCAACATAAAATCATTTTTTATTGTGTTTCATACATCAAACCTCTTCTCCCTACACATCACAACAAAATGGCATTGCAGAACGCAAACACAGGCACATTCTAGATGTCATCCGTACTCTTATGATTCACATGCGTATCCCTAAGTAGTTATGGTCTGATGCAGTACTTACAACTACCTATCTGATAAATAAAATGCCTTCTACACCTCGTGGTGGAGAGGTCTCAATCCGTCGCCTTAGACCGGAATCCAATCTATTTAGTTTAACTCCCAGAGTGTTTGGGTGTGTGACATTTGTCCAAGACCTCTCACCTGGTTTGGACAAATTGTCCCCTCGATCCATAAAGTGTGTCATTGTTGGGTATTCCTGCACTCAAAGGAGATACCAGTGTTTCTATCCTCCCACCAGGCCTTATTTTATGTCTGCCAATGTTACTTTCTTTGAGTTTGTTTCATACTATGCAATGTCTTCGCCGTTTAGTGTGTTTGTCCCTCTTTCTTCTGTGGTATAGTTGTAGGATGAAAATGCTCAAAACAATCCCACCATGTCACCCAATGTTATTCGTCTCTTGCAGGTCTATCAGTGCTGCCAGCATTCCCCTGCGCCTTCCACCACTGGACCATCCTCCACTACAGATGCAAATTCATCCCCTAGCTCTTCAGATTTACCTATTGCCCTGCAGAAAGGTACTCACACTTACACAGTCCATCCTATTGCTCAGTTTGTGTCTTATGATTCCCTTCACCCTCGTTTTCGTAGTTTTACCTTGTCCCTTGTATCTCAGTCTATTCTCAGGAATCATCAGGAAACACTGGCCCTACCTCAGTGGAAGACTGCTATGGATGAGGAAATAATTGTACTTACTAGTCGTGGTACGTGGAAGTTGGTGACCCATATTAATGGGGCTACAGTAGTCACCTACAAATAGGTCTACTATATCAAGCATAAGGCAAATGACAGTATTGACAGATACAAAGCACGACTGGTGGCTCGGAGCTTCACTCAGACATATGAGATTGACTATGATGAGACCTCGCTTGTTGTTCACCTTAACTCCATCAGAGTGCTTCTTTTCTTCACTATAAATCATTCCTAGGAGATTTGTCAATTGGATGCCAAAAATGCGTTCTTGTATGGGAACTTAGCAGAATCTGTTTTGATGGAGCTTACCTCCAGTGTATGTTGCTTAGGGGGAGAATTTTGTATGCAGATTCAGAAAGGCAATCTATGGCCTAAAACAAAGTCCCAATGCATGGTTCGAGAAGTTCAGCCAGGTGATTCTTACCAATGGTTTTCAGAGATGTACAATGGACCATTCAGTTTTCTATTAGCAGACAGTTGTTGGGTGTGTCATTCTAGCAGTGTATGTAAACAACATACTTGTGATTGACAATGATATACAGAGCATTACAGACATAAAGAAGTATTTACATACTCATTTCGTTACAAAAGGCATGGGAAAGCCTTGCTACTTTCTTGAGATCGAGTTTGCTTATGCACATGGTAAAATGACATTATCACAGAGGAAGTACGTCCTAGATCTATTATTACAGGAGATAGACCTTCTAGGGTGCAAATCAGAAGGTACTTCTATTGAGCAGACACCTGTATTTTAGGATAGTAGTTCAGAACTATTAAAGGACCCAGGCCAGTACAGAAGATTGATTGGGAAGTTTATTTATCTGACAGTGACTCTGCCGGACATCTCGTATGTTGTTAGTCTTTTGAGCCAGTTCATACATGAGCCTAGGAGAATACACTGGTTGAGAGCTCTTAGGATTCTATCATATGTAAAAGGTGCTCCAGAGAAAGACCTAGTATATAGGAAGAATGGTCACACCAGCATTATAGCCTACTCTAATTCAAGATATGTAGGAGATCAAGGAGACAGAAAATCAACATCAAGATTCTACACTTATGTGGGAGCAATTTGGTTACTTGGCGCAACAAGAAGCAAAATGTGGTGTCCAAATCTAATACAGAAGCTAAGTATCGATCTATGACACAGACAACATGTGAAATGATGTGAGTGAAGTCACTATTAGAGCAGCTTGATTTTGAAGTTGAGGTTCCTATATCTATGAGATATGATAATAAAGCTGCTATCTTCAATGCAAACAACCCCACCTTCCATAAGCATACAAAGCATGTTAAGGTTAACTACCACTTTGTTAGAGACATGGTTATGAAGGGAATCATATCTACCCTCTATACTAAGTCTTCTGAGCAGTTAACCGATATATCACTAACTTGATGGGGAGTGTTAGAGATAGTTATATGAGTTACTTGTGTTAGACGGGTTATTGGATATCCATTTATCCTAAAGGTATCTAATCTCCCTATATTTATATGTAATCTTTCTCTCTATCAATAACCACAAGCTTTCTAATCTAATTCTAAGAGATTGATTATAATAAAAAAATATTTTTTGATGACATCAACCACATGGATTCTATCTTTGAGTAAATATACCAAGAAACACAAGAATAATCATCGACAAATACAATGTAATACCTATGACGAGATACAGATGGAACACGAGCAGAACTTCAAATATCACAATGAACTATCTCAAACAAACTCTAACTACTAGTAAGAGACAGACGCCTAAAGGTAGTACGATAGTGCTTATCTAACTGACAAGACTCAAAACAAAAGGCTCAATTAAGATCCATAGTAACATCTACTGGAGTTTATGGTAAGATGAGTGACCAAGAGGATAGTATCACAAAAGAGAAGACTCTAATGTAGAAGTCAAAGACACTAGTTGAAATATCTTGTCACGAACTAGTAGATAAACACCATGTCTACGTTCACGATCTAAACTAATCCTCCCTTTAGTTTACAGAGCTTGAAAGGTATAATAGAAAGGGCAAAAGATCACACAATAGGAAAGTCTTTTGATGATAGCACTAATGAATAACAATTTGACCGAGAAATCAAGAACATAAAGAACTTTTTTCAGAATAAGTTGAGAAGAGACTTCAACAATCCCTTCTTCAGACAATGATGATCATTAGCAATGGTAACAGACTTAATATCAGACAACTAAGAAAGAAAAATAAAGAAAATGTACCAAAGTCTATAACCCATGAATTGTCCTTAAAAGCTAAAAAAGTATTTGTACCTAATGTCAAGGCAAATGTAGTAGTAAAGGACTAAGTGACATGCATCTGTAGGAACTTCTCATAATCAGCCTGAGATATGGTCATAGGTAGAGAAGGCAGTCTCAATCCGATCAATAAAAGATGACTCAGTAAAAACATACTAAGCCTACTAAGGTTGGCCAAACTTAACTTAACATTAATCTAAGGTGTGATTGTTCCATCTATAATGATTACATCAATGGCTCCCACGTCTTCTCCCTTAGAACAACCACGACCTCATCTACGTCAACGAGTAGTACTAGCCATGACAAACTGCTCTGACGCTGGAGTAGTGTAACATCAGGGCCTGATTATCCATTTCTATTTAATAAACCATGTATTATTTGTGATTTGGTATTTAATAGTTTATTAATGGATAATCTGTTGTTTCTTGATTGTGTGTGGTTGTGGGTGGTTTTCTGTGCATCTGGCTGCAATCTAGGACCAATTTGGAGTCCGATTGGAAGATGCACAGCTATCTCGATTTGCGCGCCATTTCTTTCTCTTTTCTTTTCCTTTCTTTTTCTTTCCTTTACGCGAGCCATTCTCCCGCACCACTTCCCCTGTCTTCTTCTTCTTCCTCCTCTTT
>JAMKQA010057401.1:0-11271 GCA_024699735.1 Posidonia australis
ACCTTCCTCGTGCGTAACAGGGATCCTTACCCGCATTCTGGTTTTATTTCGTAGACTTGTCCTTTTTTTGTTTTTGCATGATTTATTTCATGTTTTGGCTTTCCTTGTCTTCCATAATAGATTAGGTGGCGACTCCATTTATTTTGCTTTTTCGACGTGATTTTGCCGTCCGATTTCGCATTCATTTGCGGAATCTCCTCGCCGGCATGGTTACATGTATAAATTGTGCATAACGTTTTTTTCCTTAACAGCAGAAACACTTCATCCCGAATCAGGTACCATTGTTCTACTCTTATGTTATTTCATTGATCATATCATTTATTACATACATTGAGGACAATGCATTGTTTAGGTGTGGGGGGAGTCTTCTCTGTGTTTTTTTCATTTTTTTAGTTGTTAGGTGACTTTTCACTTTTCCATTTTCTTTTCAAAAAAAACAACAAAAAAATGAAAAAAAAAAAGGAACTATCCACATTAGTCTTATCAATTACGAGTGAAGGAGTAGCTTAGTGTTGAAATTAAAAGGTAAGACTGAGTAATTGAGGATCCTATGAGTCAAAGAGTAGAGACAAAATCTGAAAAATAGCATCATCTGAAATATCTATAACTCGTATGTACCTTATCATGCACTATCACTCTAGCCCTTAGCTATGAGAATAAAGGAAGGCTTGAACACCTTAGCAATACAAAAAAAAAGAGGAAAAAACATCCAATAATCACTGAGTAACTGGGTATCGTGCCTCAGTAAGCAATGGTATTCACGTAAAAAGGTGATTGGAGGATCAAAAAAAAAGAAAGAAAGAAAAAATCTTGTCTTTGAGGCCTTAGCTACTCGAGTAATTAAGTCCTTAGGGGTGTCTTCACACCTAGTGACCTAAAACCGTCTAGTTTGGGATCCACTGACCTAAAGCTCGCTAAATGGGTAGCCAAGAATAAAGTCTAAGAAAGCGAGACACCAAGAAATGAAATAAAATTGTTAAAGTGGAAAGATTGGATTTGAAAACCCATGCTAATAACTATTTCACAAACACAAGGTACATATGAGCAAATGTTTAAGAAGATAATGTGAAAAATAGGATAGAGTCTCTATAAGGACAAGATGAGGGTTCTAAACAAAGGTTAAATCGGAGAATTAAGACACTAGGAAACTTTAAATCTTTTTAGTTGAATAGGTTAATGTGGATACCTTAGAAATTTTTCTTTTCTTTATTTTTTCACTTTTCTTTATTTCTCCACCTCTTTTCTTTATTTCTCCACCTCTTTTCTTCTAGGATTTTGTGGGTAGATACGCTGCAAACCCTCACGAGACACCACTCATCCACTAAGGCAACCTAAGGGTTCAAAGGCTTGTTGCACATGCTAAGTGTAACCACAATTCCTGCAAAAGTGAGTTAGGATTTTCTTTTCTTCTTCCTTATGTCAGAGTCAGTTTTGCTCGAGGACTAGCAAAAGATAGGTATGGGAGTGTTTGATTAACTTATAATTCATGCATATTTTATTCCCATATTTGTCTATTTTATATATAAATAATATTACTCGAGGTGTTTTGTGCAAATTTTGCTTAACTTGAGGGTTTAGAAGGAATCTACGAAAAATAAGAGAGAAAAGAATAATTGTGCCAAAAAAGAAGAGATTGTTTTTTAGAAAATTCTAGAGCTATGTCAAGAGGTCAAACACATATTTTCCATATGCCTAAATACTAGTAAAATATCAATCAAACTATGGAAAAAGTAAGAAGATCCTAAATGACATGGACACCTCTCACGCGCCTAGATGTAGATCCGACGCCTCCCAAGCACCTGCACGAGATATTTTTAACTTGGTCTTCTTTGGATAAGATTCTCACTTATAAATATCTTGTATTCAAAATTGAAGATTAAATTTTGTATTTAGATTTGTCTCTAACATAAGCAAGTTATTGTAAGCCTATAAAAGGACCCCTTTTGTAGATCTATGGAGCCCCAAAGAAGGTTTTAGACTCTCTTTCTTTTCTTGTATTTTGGGAGATCCTGAAGATCATCAGTGTAATCTCAGGTTCTCTTCAATAAAAAGGTTTTTTATTTAATTATATCTTCTCTTTCTCCTTGTGTTTGCAATCCTACTTTGTTAGCCGCTATCAGGTGTTTTTCAGGATGTTGTGTTAAACTCACCATCGAGTTGATAGTCCTAACTATCCGGCAGTGAGTCTGTCAACACACCATCGGGCTGACAGCCCTAACTATCCAACAATGAGTCTATCAACTCATCACTGGATTGATAGACCTAACTGTTATGACCAAATCAATAGACGTAAGGACGATAGCCCTAACTTACGCGCAAGTCATACGCACACCAGGCACTAGCAATTTTTCTTGAAAACAGGGCAGGCATTCTTTTCCCCAAAAACATTTACCACGAACATCAAAAATCCCACAAATCATGGCAAGCCGTATTCAGGTGATAGCATAAACATTTCTGGATAGCCAAAACATGATTAAACACATGGGTTTCCATTTACTTCATAAAAATCCATTTTATTCACATTATAACATGATATTTCTCATAAAATCTCAGGAAATCTCCATTTAATCATGCAACTCAGACTTTCATGCATAATCACATTTAAACAAGGGTTTTACTTCACAAATCCACAAGAAATGGGCTCCAGAAGTCTCTACCCAAGCCACACATATGGCACATGAATGAGCCCCTGTACCCACATTTGAAAAAAAAGAAAAAGAAGAACGAAGAAGAAGAGGGGGGAGAGCAGAGAAGAAGAAAGATGGAAACAAATGGAAAGAAAAAGAAAGAAATGAGGAAGAGGAGAAGAGAGCCGAAAGGGGAGGCCAGGAGGAAAGAAAGGAAAGGAAGAAAAAAGAGAAAGGGGCGACTTGTTGCAGGAGAAAAAGGAAGAAGAAGAAGAAAAGAATAAGAAAAGGAGAGAAAGAAAGAGAGAAGTGGTCAAGATATACACCCCCATTCCTCTTGATTCTGTTCATTTAAACTCAAGATTAGTAGAATATGTGAATGGGGATCATTTGTACACATGATATGAATTTTTTGGATTTTTAGTACATTTTGATGAATTTCTTAAGAATTATGAGAATACATGTCACTATTGAGCTTATATGAGTTATCATGCTTCAATCATGTATAACTTGAGCCATGAGTATTGGAATTGAATGATTTTTATTCCATTAGAAAGTAAACTTGAAAAGCTTTAATTTAGTAGGCTACTTGATAATTTTCATGGCCTGTAGAGATATCAGTGCTTGTGTAAATTTTGATGACCCATTAAGTATGCCAGATTGAGTTTTATGGTTTTAAGCATTTATATCTCGAGTTACAGATATCGAATTGTAATGAAACCTATTTCAAATGAAAGTAGACTTAGAATGCTTGCTTTGAGAATTTTTACACAATTTTTATTTCACTGGAGGTTGGCCCACTGAAGGTCACAACTCCAGCAAATGGGTATGTTTCAGAGCAGATTTCAGTTTTCAAAAATCGCCTGAAACGACATATCAAAATTTTTTGATATGCCGAATTAGGGAATTTCGGCATATCAAATCTAAGCGGTATGCAGAAACAAACCATGAACCTATGTTGAATATTTTAAGAGTTGATTAATACATACATATATATATATGGGTGTATATATGTATTAATCTTAAAGAGATAATTAAATTGACACAAGAACAAGTAGGAAAACCATTAAGATAGTTTTGGGAATGGCCCAAAGAAATTTACAAGATGAATTGATTTATTGATCTCACAAGTCATGAAGGACTTCAGGACCACTGTGAGCTTTTGAGTGGTTCTTCAGGGTTAACCTATACCCTGAAAGTATCTGATTGATGTTTCAACTAAGCTTGATAGTTTTAAATGATTTTCAAAGTTTATTATAAGAAGATAAGAGAGTCTTTGAGAAGTGGTTTTCCAAAAGAGTTTTTTAAAGATTCCTAAAGAGTATGAATGACTTTAAACAGTGATTTCCAAAGACTTTTGATAAGGAGCTATAAAGATTTTTATGATGTTCCTTGCATAGCATTTTAGCAGTATTTTCAGAAATGGCTTCGAGTATTTTCAAATATGGTTTCAAAATGAGTTTGAAAAAGAAATGCATAGATTTGCAAAGGGTTTGAAAGAAAAAGATTTAAAATAAGATTCCCTATATTTAAGTAAAGATTTTCCAGAATGATTCTGGTTTAGAAAAGAGCTTGAGAAAGTGTTATTTTCAGAAAAAGAATAGTTTTACAAAAGTGATTTCTATAACAAAGATTTAAAAAAGAATTTCAAAAAAGAAATGCATGTTTTTAGAAAAGAGTTTTTCAGAGTTTCCAGAGTTGATACCTGGGTGAAAGAGACTGGGTAGCCAGAGCCTTGGTGCTAGAGAGAGCCTGGTGATATAACTTGTGGGCTTGCAATGGACCAGGTAATATCGCCCGTGGGCTCGCGATAAGCCAAGTAAATCATCAGAGAGCTCAAACACTAAGAGAGAATAAAGGAGCGTTGGTAAACTCATCCCCACACAAAAAGAAAACAGTGAGGGCCTGTTGGCCCAGAGGGGCCTAAGGAGCCCAAAAGTGCAGCCTGTTGGCCGAGGTAGACGATGGAATGCCTAGCACAGAGACTTTCACCTTGGCAGCGTAGGAAGTTGAGATTGGTGTCTCTCCCTCCGTTTGTTGCCAGGTCACCTTTGATCAAGGTGACACTAGAAAAGATATTTCAAAAAGTTTTCATATTTGAGAAAAAGATAGTGTTTTAACCAATTTCTAGCTGAGTTGAGACTAGTGTTTTAGGACTAATTCCATCCAGAGTTGTGTTTTTAACCAGTTCTTGAGGCAAAGTTTGGGTTGGAACTTAGTCCCAAGAATTGCTTTTCAGAAATGCATTAGAATAAAACATGAGTTTTAGAAAAGAATGAAAATGTTTGAAAAGTCATGATTTAAAGAGATTTTCTTCAAATAGACTTTACTAGAGTTTTGATTCCAATGGGAACCTAGATTAAAGATTTATGAAAAAGAATTTTAGAATAGGTTTTAGAGCCTATGCTGGTTTGAACTTGGTATTGGCATGGAGTAGCCATTCCAAGTGTGCAACAGAGTTTAGAAAATGTTTGAGTAAAGCTTGAGATTTTAAAGTAAAAAGAAAGTGTTTTGAAAAGAAAAGAGATTTTCGAAAAAAAGGAGAAATTCGATATACCAAATAAAACAGGTATGTCGTTTTTCTGTCAGTATTCAGCCCTAAGCCTTGTCTCGGACGATCGAATATGTTTGGTTGACCGTTTCAGGGGATTTCGGATGACCGTTTCAAAATTCGATCGACCGATCTGGGCATCTGGGCCTATTTCGGTCTACTATTTTGGTTCGACATGCCAAACTAGACCTCTGAGTCAAGTAAAAGAGGTTTTTAGTAAAGACAAATATGAATAAATTTTTATGCCTAATTGATGAGTTTTGGCATATTATTTATAAAATTTTTTATAAGAAAAGTGTTTCAGTAAAATATGAGTTTTCAAAAGAAAAGAAAAATGCTTGAGATAAGCATGAGATTTTAAAATAAAAGAAAGTGTTTAGAAAATGAAAAAAAGATTGTGCCAGTTTTTGAGATATGGTTTGTTGTTTTAATTAAGCAAAGACTCAATGTCATTGTGGCACTCTCCAGTGGTTATGTGCTTGACTTAGCAAGAGTGGCCATTTCATGTATGTATTAAGATTTGAAAATCTTTCATATGATTTGAAAGAAAAGATAGAAAATGGTTTTGAAAATCAAGAGTAGTTTTCAAAGAAAATAAAATGATTTGAAAAGAAAAGAATAGTTTTCATAGATGTGATTTCAATAGTTGAGTTGTTTAAGGGGCAAGGAAGAATTACCCGAGATTGTGTGCAACATCTGAGATGGATGCCAGAGTAGTGTGAGTTTTGTGAGGTGTGTGATAGGTGACCTTTCAATGGTCATTCATGTATGTTTTGTTGATGTTTGTCTCAGGTGCAAAATAAGAGTAGAAATTTGCTAGTGCACGTGAAGATAGAGTCAATAAACCACACATTAAAGATTTTGGATAAATGTTTAGCATAATTTAATTCAGTTAGTAGCATTTTGATTTAAGTTGTTCAATGTTGGATTTGGTTTGAGATTTAATGCAAGTAATAATTGTAAGTAAATAAAGAAAAACAATTATAGCTAGATTTTAGGTGACGGCTCAGAGTCGGGTCGTAACACGTGCCCATCCAAAGTCGACGCGCCTAGCTGGCAAAATTGCTTGATCCACAGGTCTTCCTTCGCCTTGTCCTTGCTGCTACCAAAGGACTAAACGAAGCCCCGCTTAATCTTGCCAAACTCCTACCACATGTCCCTCCAAGCACTACTCTCCTTGACACTTGAGTCAGACACAAGGGTCTTATCGCGACCATGGCCTCTCCTCATCTTCCTGCCAAACACAAACGGGCAAGCAGACAAACAAAATCAAGTGTAGCTATCCTACTCATGCAGTCCCACTGAGCCACTATACCAGACACCTACCAAGCCACCACAAACACCAGAAATATTTAATTATCCATTAAATAAACCATTCATACAATTAATACAATATTATAATAGTTTTACCTTAAATAGATAATCAGACTGGGTGTTACAAATTACGTGAAGATTGAATTGCAGTTCATCTTCATTATTTGAGATCAGATTGTAGTTTGATTTCGTTTTCCTCATTGTTCTTCTCTGATTTGAGGCGTTGGCGACACTAGCGTGATGTGGACACAGAGCTCAATGTAGATTGACCTACACCCGCCCCACACAATTGGTTTGTGGTCGTCATCACCCGATGGGATTAATACCATGTACAAATGGAGGAGATTCTTGATTTTTGGAGTAGTCTGGTCATATTCTCAGGTGAGTGGGTTTGGTTTTATGTTATGTAGTGATGCTAAGGGGTTTGGTTTTCACGTGGAGTGTAAATGATTAGAAATGCTTCTAAATCCATGAGACCTTTTTTTCATACTTTATTTGATTAAATATTGATTTCAATTCTTAGTTGGTAGATCTCAAATAAGAACAAAAGTTTCATCCATACAGATTTTATTTTATTTGTTTGCATAGATGTCGCACAAATAAGTAACAATAGATGTGTTTCTTTTTCCTCCTTGTTTATTTTTAGAATCACGCAAAGTTTTGTTGAATCAACTGTGATCAGATTAGTTTATGAAAACAACGTTTGAGTGAAGTTCGATAAATAAATAAATAACTATATTATTTCCAACTCTTTTGAGCAGTTGATCTCATTCAATTCAAGTGAATGTTTTTCCAGCTACTTTGATCTTTATGAAAGAAATTACTATACAAGGACTATGAGATTTTAGTATTTTTATGAGGTTTTAAATCTTTCAAGATTTTGATAAGTATCCTTGTGTTACTTGAGTTTTAATTTATCACCTCGAAATAAATTGCTCCAGATTAGACAAACTTAAATGCCCGAGAATTCACTACAATGGACTAAGAGTCTAGATCTCTAATTTCATTTTGGTAATAATAATTATGGTGTGAAACTAAAATGCCCAAAGTGCACACCATTCATTCTTCCAAAGAAATACTATATGAGGAGTTATCAAAACAGAGTTTACGTTAACCACGAAGTTAAGATTGTCCTTGTGGTTGTCGAGTTTTTTCTTTAAAATACTAGTTGTTTCTTCAAAGAATTGTCTTAGAATTCCATTTAAATGTGTGTGTGTGTGTGTTTCTTCTCTTATGTTTATTCAAAGAGTTTTATCAGAATTAAATTTTCTCTAGAAATGTACTTCTTCCTAGATTATCAAGATCTAGAAGGTTTTAAAATCATTGTTGTTAGCATATTAAATCCCTTCGTAGTTGCAAAATCATAAGTTTTATCATTAGTATTTTTATTTATGATATAGAAATGTAGTTCATAACAGCTTATTTAGATTTTTAGTGTAGGATTAGTATATTCTCTATAAAAGAGTACACATCCAATCACTGAGTCTTTTGATTTATTAAATCTCTTTTGTTATTTCTTCAGTTTCTCAGATGATGCAGTAGCACAACGGCACTAGTTGTAGTCATGAGAATCTTATTCTAAGGTTGAGTCATCCTTATCTATAGAGCATTTGAACTATCATATGTTTTGTTTTATTTTTTTGGAGATGAAACTCAAAGGATTATATTCTTATAAGACTTATACTTTGATCTTTAGTATTTAAGAATTCTTATGAATAAGTTTTTTTTTTTAGAAGTCTAAGAAATTATTGAACTTGTTATTGTAATAAATGATTTTCGATTACTATGCAGTATTGATTGATAGTAACAGAAGAAGTGAGAACTAGAAGAGAATCTTGTCCCTCTCGAGGGATGAGGCTTAGAAGATCCCTCCCACTCATTCATGCTATCACAAATATGCAGAATTTTCTGTGCAGATAGTCATCGCTAAGCACAACAAGATAAAGGTCAGTCAAGTCTTTATCGAACATCAATAGAAGCTTACTTAGTTCATATTGTGCTGTATCTAATGATTTTCAGTTAGTTAATCATTGTGAATGTTAATTGTCTTATTTTAGAATGAAAATTAATCACAAGTTGGTCAGCATTGTGAAAGCCAACTACGAGAGAGGTTGCTGGTTTTGTGTAATATCAGACCTAACTTGGATACATGGACAATACAAGACCCACCAAGCAAAGGTCCAGGCTGGAATAGCTTACCCCCACCAAATACCTGTTGTGTTTCAGAGTTGCACTACGATTTCATCTTCTCTTTTGTAGAATAATTAGTGTGTTGGTGAGTTTAACCTAGACCATTTAAATAATTTATATCAATATCAACAGTTTGGATTTTTCATTTGAGCATCAAATTATGATTTTCTTGTGAGAACTCATCCAACGTCATATGAGACTAGGCCCCACTGGATTAGCTCCATATTATTTATTCTATTATATGATCAAAATTAATCTCATATTTATGATAAAAAAACATCACAATATAAGTTTATATTGATGAATTTACTAAATTATCCTCAATATCTAATTATCATATGACCACAAATTTATTTATATATATGTTTATATGTTTCAACAAAAGAACATTTTCCCTCGTATAGTTTACAAGTGATAATACATGATTCTTATTCTTTTCATAGCCTCTTGACGTTGTCAAACTAAGCAAGATCTATTCTTTTTGAAAGGAATTTCAACTGCCACAATTCTACTAAATTTAGGATTGTAAATGGATAGAGCATTATTCGTTATCTATTATGTTCCTTTCCGTTAAGGAAAGAAACATGTAATAATTTTTTACCCATTTACGTTTACCCTTTTATCTAGTTAGTTAATGGTAGGATAATGGAATATGTTTGTTCCATATATCCATTGACACGTTACCTGATTTCTTTACTTAGATCAAATTTAGAAGATGGAAATAGATTTCTAATAGTAGGTAATGTTGTTCATTAATTTTCTATGAAGTATTTTTTCAAGTAGACAAAGTTATGACAAGATTATATCTAAATAGAGTGCAAAATCTGACAAAAAATGTTGGAGCAATGTTATTTTGTTTTTTAAATTAGAAAATATTAATGTACTATAAGTTACATGTCAAAATTTGACATTTGACATTTTCTCTCATTGTTTTAAACTTTAAAGTATTTTTATTCAAGACTGTCATATGTTTTTTTTTTGAAATCGATAGATATATATTTTTTATTCCTATAGTCTGTGAGATTCGAACTTGAAAGGAAGATATAAGTTCTACTTTTTCTGATCAACTGTACCATGATAGTTGGTTAAGACTGTCGTATGTTAACTTATTTTATTATTATTTCTACTTGTATATCTTCAAGAAATATAAATAGATTTTGTATTGCTTCTTTTCAAATATGTAGGTTAATCGTGTATAATTCTTACATATTTTTCATTATATTTCATTATAGGGGTATACACTGTTCGATTAGAACCGGTTAACCGAACCGAACCGAACCATTTTTAATGGTTCGGTTTGGTTAAAGTGTATTGAATGGTTCGGTTCGGTTCTCAAATCTTGGAACCATCCTTAGTGGTTCGGTTCTTGGTTTTGAGTGTGGTTAACTAAATCGAACCAAAAACTGATTTATATATTAATATTATATATATATATATATATATAATATTATAATTATTAATACTACGTACTTAGTATTAATATGTAATATAATATATATAATATATATATATTCTCAAATCCACATGTTCAATATCCCATCAACTCTAATTTATATTGTCATAAGATATCATGATCATTACTTAATACTTACTTCCATGATCACAAGTTCATAATTGTTTACAATCTTAACTGAGAACCGAACCGAACTGATCGATTTTTGAACGGTTCGGTTAGGTCCGGTTCTAAGTATACACATGGTTCGGTTCCAATATAGTCAGAACCACTAGATATGGTTTGGTTCATGGTTCTTAACAGAACCAAACCGAACCGAATCATGTGCACCCCTAGTTCATTACTCATATATCCTATTATCCCGCACATTACCTACTTCTTAGGAAAGGTAAGGGTATGTATAATTTAAATGTTGACGAAGAAAGGTAAATACCTTACTCTTTATCCGTGTCATTGGAAAGGATAATGATAAAAATAAGAATAGAAGTCCTTCCATTCAATCCCCTGTATGTTTACATTCCTAGCTAAATGGTTTTGCATCACCTTTATCCACTCCACTTGGTGGCGGTTCTCACTTCTTCTTTCTTTCTTGAAAGGAGTATCGGCGTACATGCATGTGCACTCATCTCGGTCATTGATTGATCAGATCACATGATATGTGAAATACAATCAGGATCTAAAGGGACATCAGAGAAGATGCTACACGTTGACGTCTCTCAAGTTGGGCTAGGGAATGAATACAAGGATTAGTTGTCCTAGGACAGTAACAAAAATCTATGTTATCCAACCATGATACATGTTCATTTATCAGCTCAGCAACATCCCAATGGATCTCAGTGTGGGAAAAATCAGGGATCGGAAGATCGAGGCTCCGGCGATGGTCAAGCAGGAAAAAGTTTCTCTGTAAGATTTCTCTATGTAATTTCCCTTACAGTCTTCTCCTCTATTTATAGGAGAAACCCTTGACCACCCTCCGCCCTTCCTCCAACGGCTCCCCTTCTGCCGTTTCAATTCCAGCAATAAACTCTGGTAACCGCCGGAGTTAATCCGGCCATGAATGGGTGAAATGGACGTCCGTTTCACCCTTCATTTGAAATGGTCTTCAATGACCATTACTCACATCTCCCACTTGGTCA
>JAMKQA010057402.1:0-11429 GCA_024699735.1 Posidonia australis
TTTTCATGTTTATGGTTTTCCTCGTCTTCCATAATAGACTAGGTGGCGACTCCTGCATTTTGCATTTGTTTTGTTTTTTCGACGTGATTTTGCCGACCGATTTCGCATTCTTTTGCGGAATCTCCTCGCCGACATGGTTACAGCTACTTTTCAGGGTACTGGCTGTTGCCTTTCCATCTTCTGTGCTTATAACCTTCACTTGAGAATATTCCTCATGAATCTACGCAAGGCTGTTGAGTTTCGAGGCCTTTTGCATTCCAAGGAGTTACCTCTTGATCCTCTTTAAAAGGCCATCCATAAGCAACATTTCTTCTCTCTTGGCTGTCCACCCACTCTTAGCAACCAGCTCTCTTGCATCCCTTAGCACTCCCTTGCATCCTTGAGCATCCCTAGCTGTGTCCAAAGCACCAAGGAGAAGCCACCTCGAGTCACCAAGGAGTACATCAAAGGTATGTCTCTTGACACTTCCATGTAATCTCTGCATGGCACTTTACATAGAGTACACACTGCAAATGTAGTATAGCATTTTCATGTTGTCAATACTTGTTTTCGTTATGTTGATATTTACTTGCACTTTTGCTGTGTTGATGCTCATTTGTTGTAACGACCCCTAAGTCGCTACCACTAAACCTAGCAACAAATTTTTATTACTTGTTTTATCTTAATTATTAGCCAACAATTACACTAATGATGTAACTAAGGCTAAGTATTTTCAACAGGAAATAACAAAAACCAATAAACAAAAGAAATAAACTAAGCTAACACTCACCTAGATACCTGATGTGTGGTGGCGTGACTCCTCCTATCTGCACTAGCAGCCAGCAGTTACTATCCTGCACCTGCCAAAAACACACAAACCGAAGCACATGTGAGTGACCACTCAATGGTCACCTAGCACGCACCCCACCTACAACTCGACAACTTATGCCAAGGGCAACCAAGCACAGGCATCACACCTGGATGCCGACAAACCAAAAGGGCAATCCACCGATGCCCAGCACACAAGCACTGGCATCCCTCTCGGACGCCGCAACACCAAACCAGGCAGTCTACCACTGTTGAGCAGGCCACATAATCACAAAACTATGTCTTTAAAATCATTTTTTTCCTTGGCAAAACCATGTGCATGCACTGTTAAAACCTTTTATGCATGCTCGAGAAGGCGACTCTCGCCATCTCAAGCCCAAACCAACACCAAAAGCACAACTACAGAGACTCTGCTCTGCACAACATGGTCCCCTCTGGACCCAAGCACACACCAAGACACAGAGCCTTTGCTCCCACAACAACGGAGCCACTGCTAACACAACAATGGAGCCACTGCTCCGAAAGCACTACGCCTCAACAGGCGCCAAAACCACGGCCTCCTCTAGGCCCAAAACCTGATTTTCCAAACTAGGACTCCACACAAACACAAGCACAAATAGTGTGTCGAACTGCTTGGCGCCAAGTAGACAACACTGGCTACAAGCAGTCCACCGAGGAGCGACCAAGGCGTTCTGCACTGCCACAGTGTGCCACCCTGTGCAGGAGCCAACCACCGTCCAGAGATTTCTCCCTCTCTCAGGAAAACCCTCAAAAGCCAACCCCTCCCTGGGAAGGCTGTCTTGTCTCTTAGGATGCTACTAGCTAAGGGGCACGCATCCCACCTGCATTGGTCACCACAGGGTATGCCTCCTCACGGCGCCCTCCACATGGTGCTCAGGAAGGAGTCTCGAGCCTCCACACCCGACAACACCTAAGCCTTAGTGCTCACAGTGACAGCAAGAGTATCATACCTCCCCGTCATGCCACGAAACACCTCAACCCGCGGACCTCAACCTTGGCCCCACGAACGACAGTGTGTCATACCTCCAAGACCAGATGAACACTCGCCTCAGTCTGTTGGTCCCCAACGCAAACAGAAAGCACCGGAAAACTCTTTCCAAAACCACTTTCAAATCTGTACTTTTTTCTTTCAAAAACTTTCCTTTTGGGAAAACCCTTTTTAAAAACCATTAAATATCCTTTAAAACTCAAGCAATATTATGCCCAATAGCGACACAGAAATCAAAGGCCGAGAAATCACAAACAAGACACAACATCGACAGTTCTCCTATCAGGCCCAGGCAAAAGCACCTTGGGAGCGTCTGGGTCCATGAACACTACGCTCAACCCACGACCACAACCCAAGAAAACACCAATAGCAAAGCAAACACAACCAGAACTCACACGCTCTGGCGCCAAGTGTAAGACACCTACTAGCTCGTGTCCCTCGGGAGCACAGTCAGATCAGCTCAAACACCTGGAACAGTGCCACTAAATACTCCATTCAGTGCACCGCACACAAAACCACACAAAACCTAGAACTAAGGACACTATCATTATCCCTAAAGTCCAGTCTAAATCATCTGGGGAAAGAATCTACTATTTCAAAATCATTTCATCTTTTATTCTACCCATGCCCTAGGTGAAATCTTGCTAATTCATTTATAGGCAAACCTTAGACCATTCTAATGATTATCCTAATCATTTATGCCATTATGTTTACCCCCCCCCAAGATTTATATATATATATATATATATTAATCAAGACATAAGATAACTTAATGCAGGATCAGGGCCTGAATCGACAGACCGAAATGGAACGTTCGACCGAATCTGGGCTCAAGGCACCAGATCGGCAGACCGAAAACCACTTGGTCGATCGAAAACACCTGATTCGGCAGATCGAAAACATTCGGTCGACCAAACCAGAAATTCTGTCAACACCCAAGACTCCCAGAACGACAGACCGAATAAATTCGGTTGACCGAACCAAGGGTCGAGGGCACAATCTGCAATAAAAACGGCATACCGAAACAATTCGGCATGCCGAACTAGCCGACTGCAGGGCAACCCAAAATGGGACCCAAAGCCCAATCCTGCAAACCACGCAAACAATATATCAAAATGAAGATCTCAACGAGATCTTCCAAACCAGACAAACAACACCGAGATCCATCAAGCGGATCTCAAGAAAACCACAAAAAAACACAAAGGGGACACTATCCACCCCCAACCATAAATACGACCATAAATGGCCCACAAAATGCACAATAAATCCGATAAAATTCACTACAATTACCAACACACTAACATGCACCTATGGTACAAATTGGAATCAAAATAAGATCTACGAGGTGCGTACCTCCACCGAAGATGCGACGACGCGAGACGGACGGCGACGGTCCTCCTCCAGCCATGAGTTGCTCCTCTCCTCCACGCGACGACAGCAGCACGACGGCTTTGCAACCTCCTCCTCCCCACCATCTCCCTCTCTCTCTCACAATCCCTCTCTCCCTCCCGTCTCCCCTCTCTCTTTACTCTCCCTCTCCCATGCACGAGTGGAGAAGAAGAAGAATGAGAAGAAGAAGAAGAAGGGGTGGGGCCCGGGGAAGGGAAAAGAGGAAAAGAAAGAAAGAAAGGAAAGAGAAGGAGGGGAAGGAAAGAAAGGAAGCCGCAAGCACGAAACAAAACCACGCAACCTTCGACGTTCACGTGACTCGTGCCACCAGGGACCCGCCACCAAACCTCCACGACCCAAGAGAAACCAAAAAACTCCTAAGAGGGCCAGCATAGTGCCAAAACCATACCACGCTAAAAGGCCAGAAACCCACAATCCAAGCGTCAGACACCACTAAGAACGTGCCCTACATTAGGCATTGGGACCCCCAAAGCCTAATACGCCTGAATTCACCTTAATCATCTGGCCAAAGCACGACTCCTAAAACCTGGGTCGTTACATTTGCACTCTCTTTGCTTAGTTTGGAGTTTATGATGTTTTTTTATGCAAATCTGCTCAATGCTTGCCAATCATGATGTTTGCTTGTACTATGACGTGCCTTTTGCATCCCATGTCATGTTTCCCTACTATTTAAATCATACAAGATATTCTCATGCATCATAAAGAAAACATGTGTAATTGCAGTCCATGTGAACCCATGAGAATGATTAGAAAAGAGAGAATGAAATGGATGTTCAAGTCTTGATTTCTTAACATGATTATGTTCCCTGACATCTAAAATAATGATATGAATAATCTTTCAAGTGATTGTCTGCATGCATTTGATCCAGGCTTTGAAGTCAGACCACAGTCTGAAACAGAGTATCTGGAGTGCACCAGGCTGGCGCACCATGTTGGAGCACAAAACTAGCGCATCATCCTGGTGCACCAGCCTGGTCGTAGGGTGCAAGTAGCCAATTTTGCATCATGATCTGCATGTTATTTTGATTGTCTTGGACCTTGATATTTCTGATGTTTGTTCTCTGATATATCATGATCATTTATGCATAATTTCAACATATAATAGCACTGTTTGTTTTAGTTTTGCATCTATTGAAGTTAGCTTGTTACCTGAATTTGGTGAACTGGTGGCTTTTCAAGACTCTCTGTGTAGAGTTCTTTTGCTTTAGTTTATGACCCAGACCCAGGTGGCATAGCTAGGATTCATTTGCTTTTATCAGAGTAGGGTTGTGTGGTCTTGTGTGAGGCATATTGCCTTTGAGCACAATGCCCATGTCATGTTTTCTTGGGTTTCCTCTTTCCTTTATGACCTTGTGGAAGAGGGGGAAACTCACTCACATGTGATCAGGTCTTTTAGATGTCCATGATGCATTTTCAGATGATTTTATGCATGTTTGCAAGATTTTATATCACTTCACTGGCACACTTTTCTGGCACACATCAGTAGCACACATAGGTGGCACACCACATGAGCGCACATAGGTGGCACACCAAACAGGCACAACTACCGTTTTTCACTACACACAGTAGCTTTTTGGCATGGTATTTAGCATGATTCCTGGTTTGCTTTGCCTTTGGTTTTCTTTGGGTGTCCTCCTGGATATATCAGGATGACTCTAGTCTGTTTTCATCCATTTCTATGTATGGTAGCTTAGGTTTTGCATATAGCAAAGTGAGGACGTTAACCACTCGATATTGTTGGATTCATGGTTATATCCGTGCAATATCTTTGCACCGGTGTTTGATCCACCACTCAGGTGACCTTTCTAAGCATTAGGACACATCCTACAGTCCCTCTTCCCATGTTTAGCATAAGGCACCACTTGCATATAGAGTTGCATTGCATATCACCCTTGAGCGTACAGAAACAGCTTGAAAAGCTAACATTCCATATAAGTAAATGAAAAACTCATGAAAGACCAATTTTTCGAGCGCACGAGGGTGCCTAATACCTTCCTCGTGCGTAACAGGGATCCTTGCCCATTTTCTAGTTCATGTTGACCTTTTTCATTGGTTTTATGACATGGTTTTAAATGTTTTAAAACGGTTTTCCTCGTCTCCCATTTTCAAGTAGACTAGGTGGCGACTCCTGCATTTTTATCATTTGCTTTTTATTGTTTTGGGGTGACTTTGCCGACCTTCACGCATTTGGCCTTCCGCACCATGCTCGAGGTTGTCGTCGGCATGGTTACAGTGACTTCCCACATCTGCGTGACTCCTGCCACCAGGGACCCGCCACCAAACCTCCATGGCCTAGGGTAAACCCACAAAACTCCTATGAGGGTCGGCACAACCACACAGCACTAAGAAGGCCGGAAACTCATAATCCAGGCGTCAGACACTACTAAGAACGTGTCCCACATTAGGAATTGGGCCCCCCAATGCCCAACACACTCGAATTTCACCTTAATCATCTGGCCAAAGTACCACTTCTAAAACTAGGTCATTACAACCTATCCCCCTAAAAGGAATTTTGCCTGTGAAATTCTCTAGGCGAAACACCAAGGGTACCAAAATTAGGATATCACTAGAACGACCCAGACAAAAACACAATGATGCCACCCAAAATCCACAACCTGTAGGAGAAATCTTCGCCTCACAAAGCCATTTCATCCTACTTAGGTTCAAGACGACACCAAGGACTCAACTCTCTTTGAGTTCGAACACCACAGAGATCCCCAGTGAAGTCCCTTCTAGGCACCAAATCTCCACCGAAAGGCTCCAAAACAATGTCTCCTAGAGTCATGAAACATCTAGAACACCATCGGAGACACTCAAACCACAGGATTGACCAGGTGCAATCAGCTCAAACCACACTTCCACCGCGCTACTTTGATGTACAATATGGTCAACAACCACCGAACTCCACACCTTGTGCTCAATAACATCTCTCATCACCTTGGAAAACTTCCTCCAATCCAAGGTACAAGAGAAAAATCTGTCTATTGAGACACAACAAAGCTCTTCACGGATCTGGAGTGCATCGACAGACTAGCCAACCATGTGTTATCTGTCTCCAGGAACTGCTTCCCAAATTGACACTCCACCGGATCCAGAGCACAACCTTCATTGTGGCCAACACCAAACACGTAGGTGGACAGTTCCTCCTGTGATCCTCCCAATTGGCAAGAACCACGAAACACTACGTTGCCTCATCGCAACAGGAACTTATCGCAACCCAAAAGGATATTTGGTGGACTCATTATCACTCGCTGCGACAACAGCATTGTAGGTCTAGACGTGAAACCGCTAAAACACACTTGAACCACTTATTAAGCGTGAAGCTCACATCAAAGATACTACAATCTGGAGTCCATGGCCACAAAAGTCATTGTTTCCAGTGAAACAACCACACCATTGGTAAGGACCACTTGGGAGTCAAACTCAAATGGATCTTCAATCTAAAGCAACTCCAAACAGAAGTGTCCGAACCAACACGAGTTATTCCCCCTCCCTGGGCTGACCTCTCTGTGGTGCCACTATCCCGAAGATACCTTTGCTAGATCCTTGAGAATAATTACACCTAAATCAAGAAACAACCACCTAGAGGAAAACAGGTGGGATTACACCCATCAGCCCGACCAGCGACACCACCAAACGAGACGGGCAACCAACTCCACTTGACTCACCCCATCTCCGTCGTAGAAACCCAAAACCCAAAAACAAACATAGGAGAATGAAGATCTCCACAGGTTGAATAGTACTATGCCATTCAACCCATAAACAAACAAGAAAATCAACAACAGGACTCCCAAAGGAAGCATTGGAGAAAAATCTCCACTGCCCAAATGGCACAAAGCCATCCGAGCCACAACCAACCAAGACAACTGGGTATCCTGACAGGATACCCCAAACAACACATCGAGCTATGCCACTCCATGGCCAAGCCCCAAACAACATGTGTGATACAACTACACAACACCAATGCGCGACTCCACACGCACCACCTCTCTCAGATACCTCGTCCTCAGACAAAGCATCTAGAAGGAGCAACATAGACTTGGGGAACTGACCAAAGCCACCTCAAAACAACAACACACTCTTGGGGACCCACCGAGTCACCCAGAGATCACAATAGACAGGTAGGGACCCATCAAGTCACGCAGAGACCACAATAGACATCTAGGGACTCACCAAGTCACCCAGAGACCACAACAGACAGCTGGGGACCCATCGAGTCAACCAGAGACTACAACAGACAACTAGAGACCCATTGCACCCAGAGACCACAACAGACATCTGGGGACCCATCGAGTCACCTAGAGACCACAACAGACATCTGGGGACCCATCGAGTCACCTAGAGACCACAACAGACATCTGGGGACCCATCGAGTCACCCAGAGACCACAGGAGGATGGAACTCAAAGCATCTTCCACACCCACCACAAAGACAACAACAACCACACATCTAGGAAGCCTTACACTTCACCTAGATGCGACAACAAGAGGATGGAGTTGTAGGCATCCTCCTACATCAACACCAACAACCCAGATAGACGACTGACAACAACCACAGACTACCAACAACAACAACAAACACTAGCTAGAATAGGAAGCAAACAAACAAACAGGCAAACAACAACGACAAACAAACAAACAACAAGAAACAGTGACAACTATGGAGGGTACACTAGAGGCAGACAACTGTTGCACCCTACCCTCCACAGCAAAACACCAAACTGTCCAGCACTAGGTGGTGGCTAACCCCCTTAAAGGAAGCACGTCCTTTGGTCAACAGATGGAGGTCGCCTAATCCCCCTTAAAGGAACAAGGCACCTCCCCAACAAACGTCTTGCCTCCTCGTAGGCATAGCACACCAAGTAGACCAGGATCCACAGCAGACGTGAACAATCTCTAGGCAACACGACTCGTCTGACCACACGCATCACAGGGCCTCCTGCCCTGGCAGTCAGCACAGAGTCAAGCCCAGAAAACAACCACCACCACACCCATGAGCAACACAGTGCTTAACCCATGTAAAACTCGTGGATAGCACCACACTATGCTCCACAGAGTTGAGGAATCCTAGCGAACCGCTCCACAGGAGCGAACGCCACTTCACGCTCTGCTCCCAACTGCTATCTTCCAAGTAGCTCCACCAAATCGGCGATCACAAGATATCCAACCACTAGGAATCCTTCCAACAAGGAGTCGACGTCCATCTCCAAAATAGAATGTAGATCGCCACTACTAGATTCCTTGTGGTCCTCCACATAAAATCCTCGCCGAACAGGAACCAGAGCCGAAGACACTCCTTAACACCGTGAGCCAGAAAATCAGGAAAATCAAAAAAATCAAGGTACAGGAATGCATGATATGTAATTCTATGGAGTCACCCTACCAGACATCCCTAGGCTAATTCCCCTAAGTGGACCTAAGCTCTGATACTAACTGTAACGAACCCCAAGTTGCTACCACAAAACCTAGCTACAAATTTTCATTTAATTATTTGCTTTATCTTTATTATTAACCAACAAATACACTAATGATATAGCTAAGGCTAAGTACTCTCAATAGGAAATAAAACTAATAAACAACAGAAATAAACTAAACTAATACTCACCTGGATTCCTGATGTGTGGTGGCATGACTCCTCCTATATGCACTAACAACCAATAGCTACTATCCTACACCTGCCAAAAAAAACAAAGCAAAGCACACGTGAGTGACCACTCAACGGTTACCCAGCACGCATCCCACCTACAACATGGCAACCTATGCCAAGGACAGCCAAGCACAGGTATCACACCCGGATGTCAACAAACCAAAAGGGCAATCTACCGACGCCCAGCACACAAGCATTAGCATCCTTCATGGATGCTGCAACACTAAACCAGGCAGTCTACCACTGCCTGGTAGGCTACAAAATCACAAAACCATGTCTTTAAAATCATTTTTTTCCTTGGCAAAACCATGTGCATGCACTGTTAAAACCTTTTATGCATGCTCAAGAAAGCTACTCTTGCCAACTTAAGCCCAAAACCACACCAAAAGCACAACTACAAAGACTCTGCTTTGCACAACATGGTCTCCTCTGGACCCAAGCACACAACAAAGCCACGAAGCATTGGCTCCCAAAACAATGGAGCCACCGCTCCCAAAGCACTACGCCTCAACAGGCGCCAAAGCCACAGCCTTATCTAGGCCTAGAGCCTGATTTTCCAAATCAGGACTCCGCACAAACACAAACACAAATAGTGTGCCGAACTGCCCGGTGTCAAGCAGACAAAACTGGCCACAAGCAGTCCACCGAGGAGCGACTACGGTGTCTGTACTGCCACGACATGCCACCTTGTGCAGGAGCCGCGTCATCCCTCGATTCTCCCACCTGGAGAACCCTCAACAAAGCCAACCCCTCCTTGGGAAGGTAGTCTTGTCTCTCAAGACGCTACCAACTATGGGACACGTGTCCCACCCACACTGGCCACCACAGGATATGCTTCCTCAAGCTGCCCTCTAAACGGTGCTCAGGAAGGAGTATCATACCTCCACATTCGACAACACCCAAGCCTCAGTGCTCACAGTAACAGTAGGAGTATCATACCTCCCCGTCATGCCACAAAACACCTCAACCAGTAGACCACAACCCTAGCCTCGAAACGATAGTCGAGGAGTATCATACTTCCAAGACCCGACGAGCCTTAGCCTCAGGTATCTTGGCCCCCAACACAAACAGAAAACACCGGAAAACTCTTTCCGAAACCATTTTCAAATCATTACTCTTTTCTTTCCAAAACTGTCTTTTTGGAAAACCCTTTTCAAAAACCATTAAATATCCTTTAAAACTCAAGAAGCACTGTGCCCAACAGTGTCACGAAAACCAAAGGCCAAGAAACCACAAACAAAACACAGCCTCGATAGCACTCCTGTCAGGCCCATGCAACAATACCTTGGGAACGTCTAGGTTCACGAGCACCATGCTCAACCCACGACTACATTCCAAGAAAACACCAACAAAACATCCTCTGAGGGTTAAACCCACCCAAAAGACACCATAGCAAAGCAAACACTACCAGAACTCCACGCTCTGGCACCAAGTGTAAGACACCTAGCTCGTGTCCCTCGGGAGCACAACCAGATCAGCTTAAACACCCAGAGCAGTGCTACCAAATATTCCATTCAGTGCACCACACACAAAATCACACAAATCCTAGACATAGGGATGCTATCATTATCCCTAAAGTCCAGTCTAAACCACCTGGGAAAGAACCTATTATTTCTAAGTTATGTCATCTTTTATTCAACCCCAAAAGCCCTGGTTGACCCACGCATCTGGGCCACGCGAGCGGCCCACGCTCTAGGTAATTCCGTCTGAGTTCCAACAGAGCCTAGACCAGGGGCCGAAACCATTGCTAGACCAACGCATGTGCTCTATGCAAACGGTCCACGCCCCTAGTTTCCTGTCAGAATCCAGACAGCTTGAGACAGGGGACCTAAATTTTGCCCGAAGTGGGAACCAATGGAGAACCCACCAAACAACAACCAAAAATTGCACCCAAAATATATGTTGTAGACCCTTGAGTCTACACCAAAACCTTACAAACAAAACTAGAATCACATAAGCATAGCTCCCAAAATAAAATCGCAACACCGAGGAGCGTAGAAAATCGAAAAACCACACAACAGCACATTCATCGCCATAAATGCCCCAAAAAAATTTCCAAAAAACCCCAAGCACCCACACATATGCAATTCAAACTATCATGCCCCTAGGCATCTAATTGGAAATTAAAAGAAAGCCAAAGGGGTGCGTACCTCTAACGAAGATGCAGCGGCGACGAACGGCGAAACAGCGACGCACCTCCTTCCTCCCGGTCACGGGAAGCTCTTCTCCTCCTCCTCCCCGCGACGACGGCGATAGGCTCGACGGCGGCGACGGCACAACAACAACAACCCCTCCTCCTCTCTCAGCCCTCTCTCGAGCATCTCTCTCTCCCTCTCTCTCATCTCACATCTCCCTCTCTCTCATCTCACATATCCCTCTCTCTGATCTCCCTCCCTCATCTCTCCACCTCCCAAATCTCCCCCTCTCATCTCCCTCTCTCGTCCCCCTCTCCAATCTCTCCCGCTCTCGTGCCCCCCTCTAATGAAGGAGGAGGAAAAGAAGAGTGTAGAAGAAGAATAATAAGAGGAGGCACGGGTGGGGGGGGGGGGGGGGGGGG
>JAMKQA010057403.1:0-12452 GCA_024699735.1 Posidonia australis
CATTTCCACTTTTCTTTACTGTTGTTACCTTGATCAGGGGTAACCAGGCACACAAGCAGTAGGCGAGGACATCCTTCCCCTACCTTCCTACACTACCGCGATGAAATTCCCCGTGCGGGATGTCATCGCCCTAGCCAACCGGCCTCAATTTCATTTTCATAAGTGCACAGGGATACGTCTTTGTCTGACGCCCCAGTCAGTGACCCAAACAACTAGGTCCAATGACCCAGGCTCAACCTACACCGTCTGTGACCCGAACAACTAGGCTCAAAAGCCCAGGCTCAGCCTACACCGCAACGAGCTCGGTGACCCGAACAACAAGGTACAACGACCCAGGCTCAACTTACACCATCGATGACCCGAACAACTAGGTATGAAAACCCAGGCTCAGCCTACACCGCTATGAGCTCGGCAACCACATTATCAGTGTTCCATTTCAAAACCATTTCCCATTTCATTCCATTCTTCTCGTTGCAGGACTCTATTTCCTTGCAACGCTTGACCCTCCACTGAGGTCCTAACTCAAGCCATGAAAACCATGCTTAAAGTCATAAATTGGGTCTCATGCCCAAAACCACATAAAACCATCTTTTTCATTCATTAATAGGGTCTAAAACCCAAAACCACACCCAAATCCAATTCTTTGGGGTTCCACATGCCTCCATGTCATTACATGGGGAAACATCATTCACATAAACCCACCATACCATTAAAACAATTTAACATTCATTAAAATCCATGTTTAAGCATATCAGGTTCAGGGCAAAAACGGCAGACCGAATCCCTAGTTCAGTATGACAAAATTCCCTGTTTCGGTATGCCGAAACCCTCCTATTTCGGTCAACCATGAAATTTTGGTCTACCGAACCCTGCGTTCTGGCTTAATCTGTCAGGATTTCGGCATACCGAATTCTTCGCAGACAGGGCACACCCCTTACCAGGCCATGAAAAATCGCCCCAAGTGGGAGTCCCAATCGAACCCCCCAAACATGCATCAAAAATTTGCATAAAATCATGGAGTGTAAACCCTCAAGTCTACTTCAAAACCCCTCAAACCATTTATGATTCCAACAACCATACAGTTCAAACGAAAATCACAAGGGGAAGGGGCTCAAGAACGGCTACTATAGCCTTCAACCCCAAAATCACATTTTCCCCACAAACATCAATCCTAACTGCATGATCTCTACATTCTCATGCTATACATCACATTCCCATTCATTTCATGATTTTTCTACGATTTAACATGCATTTCTCTTGATTTTTCATGCAGTTAACCCATCCTTAATAAAACTAAACGGAGGAAGGGAAAGGAGTCGCGTACCTGGCTCAGCCGCCCGGTGACTCTCCCCGCACTCCGGCGAACCTCCTCGGCTGACAGAACCCACAAGCGGCTCACCACCTCCTACCAGCTCGTGCCTCAACTTCCTCTCTTCTCTTCCTTTCCTTTCTCTCCACGCTCCCCTCTGCCCACCTCCTACCAGCTCGTGCCTCAACTTCCTCTCTTCTCTTCCTTTCCTTTCTCTCCACGCTCCCCCTCTGCCCACTCCTGCCTCCCTCTCTTTATCTCCGCCACCACCTGCTTGACGTCGACCATCCATCCAGTCGAAAGGGACGAGGAGGCACGGGCCTCCGTCGCTGGTGGCATGGGTGGAAGAAGAGGAAGAAGAAGACGGGGAAAGAGGTGGAAGTGCATGGCTCGTGAGAGAGAGAAAAGGGGGAAAGGAGAAAAAGGAGAGAAAAATGAAGAAAAGATAGGCACGCCAACCGAGGCAACTGTGCATCCTCAAATCGGACTCCACATTGGTCCCAGATCACAAACAGGCGCACGAACAACCAACTACAAGCTCACACAAACAAGAAACAACAGATTATCCATTAATAAACCATTTAAGCAATATTGAAATTAATTACATGGTTTACAAATAAAAATGGATAAACAGGCCCAGATGTCACACACCGGGTAAGCCATCATATAGTGTCTGAGTCGCTAGGTGGCCCACACCAAGGATAAGTAGACCTTCTCTATGGTGTTGTACTTGACCTTGCAATCGTTGAATTTCTTGCTCAAATAGTAGATTGCTCTTTCCTTGCGTCCTGACTCATCATGTTGCCCCAGAACTACGCCCATGGAGTGCTGTGTAGTTGAGAGGTATAAGAGCAGAGGCCATCCAGGCGTCGTGGGAACTAAGACTGGAGGCTTCGTCAAAAGCTACTTGATCTTGTCAAAGGCGACTTGGCATTTGTCATTCCATTGGGTCTCTGCATTTTTTCCTTAAAAGCCTGAAGATCGGCTCACAAATTGGGGTGAGCTGCGCTATGAACCTACTGATATACTGCAATCGCCCTAATAATCCTTGGACCTCCTTTTCAATAGTAGGGGTGGCATGTCGATAATGGCTCTAGCTTTATGTGGATTCACCTCTATTCCTCTCTGACTGATGATGTAATCAAGGAGCTTCCCAGAAGGTACCTCTAATGCACATTTATTAGGGTTGAGACGGAGCTTATACTTCCTCAGACAGTCGAACAATTTTCTCAAATAGGAGAGATGATCCTCGGACTCATTGGACTTGGCGATCATGTCATCCATGTATACCTCGATTTCTTGAAGCATAAGGTCGTGGAATAGTGTTGTCATGGCTCTCTGATATGTTGCGCCTGCGTTCTTAAGTCCAAACGGCATTACCTGTAGCAAAAGACTCCCTAGGGGTAATGAAGAGGTCTTTTCCATATCCTCTTCTGCCATTCTGATATGGTTGTATCCTGAGAATCCTTCCATGAATGATAACTTTTTATGCCCTATTGTGTTGTCGACCAAGACATCGATGTGAGGAAGCGGGAAGTTGTCTTTGGGGCTCGCCTTATTGAGGTCTCGATAGTATATACACATGCGGACCTTCCCATCTTTCTTTGGTACTGGGACAACATTGGCCAGCCACTCTGGGTACTAGACAACCTTGAGGAAGTTCACTGTATGCTGCTTCATGATTTCTTCTTTAAGTTTTAGGAGCCATTCAAGTCACCATCTTCTGAGTTTCTGCTTGACTAGCTTGACATCAAGCTTCAATGGTAGCGTGTGCACCACCACTTCGACATCTTAGCCTACCATATTGGTGTAACTCCAGGCGAAGACGTCGACGTACTCCTTTAGAAATGCTATGAATTCTGCCCTGGTTTGTAGTGAAAGTTGGGCGCTAATGCGTACTTCCTTGACGTCCTCGGCTGTGCCAATGTTAACTGTCTCAGTTTCCTCCTCCACATGTAGATTTGAGCCTTCCAAATCTTTATCATAAAACTAAGGCTCCAATGTGGCATCGCATTCTACTTCTCTATTTGGGTCATCCTCATCTTCGTATGCTATAAGCTCTACTAGGATTTCCCCTGGAAAGGTTGGGACTACACTCTGAGAGGTGGCGATGTCTTCTGCCTCCTGTTCTTGGTGACATCTCACGGTGGTCACACTAACTCTAGTTTTTTTGTATTTGCGATGTGCAACCACCGTCTCTGTGGGAGCTGCTGGCATGGTGGAATGCTCCTCTATTTCTGCTATCTTTTTGGGATTTTCTAGTTTTTCCAATTTTTTTGGGTTTTCTTGTTTTTCTGATTTTTTTTGTGTTTTCTGTTTTTCCCATTTTTTTATTATGTACAAAGGGTGATACTGAGTGGTGACTGCCTGTTGCTGACTGATATGAGTGATGCTGCCCATGCTCTCTCCTAAGCCTAGCTCGAGATCTTTTTTTTTTTTTTGACCCTCACCTTGCTTGAGGTGAGGTTTCGACTACCAATACCACTTAGACCCGCCTCCTAATTGCAAAGTGATTAACTCAACTGGTCTAGTGGGTGCTTTCTCCGGTTCTGTCGAGACCATGATGGTGGGTTGGTCTTGTTATTGGCTGGGGGATGGTTGACTCAGTTTCTACCACAACTACCTTGCCTTTCTTGTCTCGGTCCTGTTCAGTGGTGTTCTCAGCTAGAGCAGCTAGCTACTTCTAGAACAAGACCTCTAGGTCACTGACCAAACTGTCTATCTGTACCTCCAAAACATCTGCTTCTTCACTATTCGAGGGAAGATCAACGTAGTATGGACAAAACTGCTACTGTCCTTGCCCTGTTGCTAATTCCAAGATAGATTCTGACATGGCGGTTGACTGATGAACTGAAATATTGGGTGAGACTATCCCCAAAGCTAATGGCGTCTCTGCCGCTGACCCTACTGCAAGCACTACTAAATGTGGCGTTTCCTACTTTGACTGTGCTGGCTTGAGGTATCTGTGGATCTCTCCAACTAAACACTGTGCTACTTCTTCCACAAACTGTTCCTCTTTTGAGTAATAGTCCTCAATGCAAACCCATTCTTGTGACTACTGGGGTGTGTCTTGACATGCCAATGTCGCTACAACTTGACTCTGGTTTGGATCTATGTGACCTGTGCTACCAAAGTTAGTTAGATTCCGAGAGATGACGAGCGATGGAACAGTGGTGCATTGGGAGCCTCGACCCTGCCAAAGCATGGGTTGTACCCTCTACTAACACCGACACGACCCCAGACAAGGGGAGACAGATTAGCGCCACATCCTATGCCAAAGCAATAGAACAAGAAACCAAGACTGCCCTTCGTAGACTATAGGTGAACTTAGGAGAGGAGAAGATGCATGCTCCTATATGAATCATTCATGCAAATATGCTTGGCGCATTTTACTTTCATTTTATTAAACCAGATGAGGGAATAAGTGTATGTTCGTCTCTAGTTGTGCCTAGATGTTGCTTTTATTTTGTGGATTTTAAATTAAGCTTGTAGGGGGAAGCAAGCACGTCTCTACTTTCCTAGGCATGGCAAATGCAAAGAGGAGGAGAAAACACCCAATCATAGCAAGCAAACATCACGCATCATATCAAAAGGTAGGATCATGGCATGTGCGGGTGTAATGTGATCATGATGGTGCAAAGAAAAACAAACATCACAGCAAAAGGTAGGAAGCATGTTATGTGCAAGTGGTGATGTAGCATATTTTTGTAAAATAAAACAATCATCAGACAAAAGACATGAATGGCACCAAACAAAGGTACGCACGACATAAACAATGTAATATCAAACGCTAACAAACACGAGCCACACAGGCAAACGAAAAGCACTAACATGAAAGCCAGAGTCTAGTATCCCAAGTGGAATCATTAGTTCCTATGACCATGCTGGTGTGGGGGAGAAACCGTAAGGGACACTCGACTTGAAAACACTAGAAAACATGTAAAAATAAAACAAAATAGATAAGGGGAGTCACCACCTAGTCTATTTAACGGAAAGACAAAAAAAACCGAAAAGAACATGATGCAACGCAAAATAAACAAACAACAAAGAAATGACTCCAATGCCAATGGATAACACGTAGGTCATCGCAGGCAAAGAAACATGTAAGGACTCTTGTTACGCATGAGAAAGGTGTTAGGCACCCCCGTACGCCCAGCGAATCGGTCTTTCTGCACTTTTCTGCTCGTATGTGTGGCAAATGCAAATGTATGCTTGCTTGTGTCTAAGATAGATGTGTGCTTCATGCTGTGCAAAAGCAATGAAATGCAAGAGGAAAAAAACCATGCAACCTAACGCTTAGCGTCGCTGTATGAGTTCTAGACCGACGGTCCACAAGAACTCAACATAGTAAACATCCTTGCTCTAAAAATGAATGCAAGAAATCCAAAAGAAATGTGCTGGAAAACGATGCGTGCGATGTTCGGGATATTATGTTAGCATAAATGCTATTCACTGTACGCCCTTAGGCGATATGTGATATGCAATGCATGGTGTGACCATGCCCGCCCAGGGATCCTACGCGAAGTCGCACTAGAGGGAGGAGGCCACAGCATGCCAAGATGGCGAAGGCGTAAGATAGGATAAAACAAAAAAAATGGAGTCGCCACCTAGTCTTTTATGGGAAAGACGAGGAAAACCACAAAAGATTGAATGCATGAGATGCAAATGTGAAGGCTAGATGTCTACTAACCAGAGGATGGGAAAGGATTCCTATTACGCACGGGGAAGGTGTTAGTCACCCTTGTACGCTCGAGAAACTCGGTCTTTCTAGTCCAATTAGCTTGCTAGAGGCTGAATGAATGCTTGCTAAGCCTAGATTGTGCTCTAATCATGCTAATATGAATACCAAGACAGGACTAGATGGATGTGCAAGATGGTATGCAAAAACTGCAAAGAAATCCACACGAAATGATGAAATCACGAAACACGACGTGACAAAGAAAATCATATGAAATAACGAAGTTTTTGAAGAGAATGGCTCAGAAAATCACACCGACCTCAAGAGAATCAATAATGCGATAGACCCAAATCATCAGAATCGTAGAAAACATCACAGAAACCAAGATGAAAAAATTGCAAAGAAGTCCACGTAAAATAGGCAAATGGCAATGCATGAAGAAAATCACATAAAATGATAGTGTTTTTGGAAAGAATGCTTTGTAAAACCATACTGATATCAAAAAGGTTGAGAGTGGGGTCATCCCATGTTATTGGAATCATGGAAAAAGTCATAAAAATCAAAAGGGGCTAATAATCCGCAATTGGGCCAATGTGGGCCTTTCGATCAGTTAGTGTATGCCCTTGGGCAATGAAATCCAAATCCAAATTGAAAAAATCCAAAATGTAGGAGTAAAGGAAATCAAATCGAATGTCGAGTGAAGGGTTCTGAAAACGAAATAAGGAGAAATCCACAGATAACCACATGGGATGCAGGCTTGCTCGAAAAGGATGGGATGATGTGCAAATGTGATGACAAACTATGTAGAATATGTGAAAATAGGCCTAAAAGTGTAAAAGATGCTAAGGAATGACTTAGACAATGATTATGCATGACTTAATGCAAGAACTAGGGTGCATGTGAATGAATTGATGGCAAAGGGGCAATTTGGTCATTTCCATGGCTAGATGTGATAAATGTGTGTATGTGGATGATGCATGGTCTGAGATATGCCAAAATGTATGCGAAATCTCAGGAAAATGTTATTTACAAGAAAATATGAAAAGGACAAGGTCTTAAAAACAATAAAATGATGTAAACACGGTAAAGGACAAGTACAGAGACCAAAGTGCTAAATTCGCAAAACAAGGGAAAGCTGGATTAAAATGTATTCAGTGACTTCTATTATAGTGTGCAGAGGATGGATTAAATGAAAATGTGGCACTGAGATGTGTGAAAATTGAACCTTGATAATTTCCTAAGAATTCAAGGTCTAATGTGCAAAATTCACAGAAAAAGTGCAAATGTGACTAAAATGTGGAATTAAAGATCATTTTACAATGCAAATATGATATTTAAATGAAATCTATGTTTAAGTGGAAAATGTCAAAAATAGGTGTGAAAATAATTAAAACTCTAAATGATGAATTTGAAATTAGTCTAAAGGTCTAAATGCAAATTTCTTGCACTCAATGATTGTATGCTATGAACCTAGGGGCCTACATGCAAACTTTTAAGACTTAAATGTTATAAAAATTCAACTTTTATGATGGTCAGTGCGATTATGAAGTGTTTCATGGTTAGAATGCAAATTTCATAGGGAAAATTCATTTTAAAAAGCTCTAGATGCATGATGCAAATGTTTAGGACTTAATTGCAAAGAAAACCTGATCTCAGGGACTTAAATGTGAGAAAACATGTATGAATGCAATAGAGATGAAAAATTAAAACATGAAGGCAGCCAAATGCAATTCTCACATAAACAAATAAAGAAATGAAAGTTATTTAAAATTATAAGGGCTTAAATATAAAAACAGGACCTAAAAGAAATGATTTAAGGACCTAAGAATAAAATCCTAAAACTAACTGGACCTAAGTTAGAAAAATTACATTTCGAAGTTCATCGGAGGATCGCTGACATTGTCACTCCGACGCGACCTCCGACGACGGCCCAACGGCAATGCAGCAGTTGGAGGGCTCCGGCGATGGCCCAAGAACCTAAGGAAGGTAACAACGGAGCTTTCCAGACCGTCAAACAAGGCTGAGGTGGCCTGGGATGCCTCCCCCACCTCTGGCTCCGGCAAGGTGTTGACCAGCACTAAGGAAGACGACGACGCGGGAGCTGGCTATGACGCGACGGCTAGTGTGGTGCGACGACCATGGGAGCTTCAGGGAGGCTTGAGGAGACTCCTGGAGGTGTCGGCGAGGTCCAGGAAGGTTTGGTGTATTCTACCCATCCCCTGCTCTAAAGAAGACCATGGCGAAGGTTGGGATGGCGCTCCAGGCTTTAGAACGGCGGTGCGGCTGCTCAGAGGGGTTCCTGGTGGCGAGGCGAAGCTTCTTGATGCGATGATACGAGGCAGGGGCGTCTGGGGGCACCGGTGCTTTGATGGCGTCGATCGACGGTTGTAGGGCAACGATGAGAGGTCTTCGACCATTAGAGGCCAAAGGATCCCTTCCTGATTGAAAGGGACCCAGGGAGGAAGAGGAGGAAGGAGGGAGGAGAGGCCCGTGGGGCCTCGCCTGGCCTAAGAGGCCCGCGGCCTCGTCGATGGTGGCGAACCCACCACTAGAAAGGAAGGAGACGACGCAGGGGCGACGACCTCTGGCAAAGCGTGATCTAGAGGGAAAAAAAAGAGATCTACGGGCTTAAAGGGGCATGCTTCAAAGCTAAAAAGGGGAAGAAATTACCTGAGGTGGCTTGTTTCTCTAGGAGATGCTCAATGGTGCTCCTCTAGTTGTTGCTCCGGCGACAGTGTCTGGGGGTTCCGAGGGTGAAGAATTGGCTGAAGAGGGAGCTTTGGACGTGGGGGATTGATGGGTTGGTTGGCGGATTCGCTTTGTGGGTTGAAGCGCTGGAAGGAGGGAGTCTAGAAGAGGCGACGGCCAGAGACTTTAAACTCTGGCTGTGGACTTCTCCAGCCATCGTTCCTCTCCCGCGAGGGCTGAGCGTCGTTGGATCAAGCGTGTGCTGGAGGAGAGAATGACCGGAGATCACGGGAGATCAGGCCTGAACAACTGCTGATGGGATTTGACGTCGGAGATGTCGCTGAAAATGTTGGGATCACTGTCGATGGTAGAAATTATTTTTCACTTTCCAAAGTTTATGATTGTTGCATGTAATGGGGTATTGGGCTTGGTTTTGGACCTGCGAGTGTGCCTGTGATTTTATTTTTTTTTAGGTTTTTTTTAAGGTTTTAAGGCATTTTAGGGTTTTGGTTTTTTTGTTTTCAGTTTCTTTGTGATTTTAATTTAATTTTTGATTTTGTAATTTTTAAGGTTTTCTTGAATTTGGTTAAGTGACTTTAATTAAGATTTTTGGATTTATTAGGGTTTTGTTTATTTTAGTTTTTTTGGATTTTAATTAAGGCTTTTGAGTTTAATTAGGTTTTTTTCTTTTTGGATTTTAATTGGGGTTTTGAGTTTAATTAGGGTTTTTGGATTTTAATTAAGGCTTTTGAGTATAATTAATTGATTTTAAATTAGGGTTTTAGGTTTAATTAAGTGACTTTAAATTAGGGTTTTTTAGGATTTTATTATTTTAGGGTTTTTTAGGATTTAATTAATTGATTAGGGTTTTATTATTTTAGGGTTTTTTGTGATTTAATTGGATTAAAGTTTTGTGTTTGAGTTTTAATTTAGATTTAATTAGTTTTTTACTTGACTTAATTAGGGATTTAGTTTGAATTTTGGTTTAATTGGTTTTTTATTAGGGTTTTGACTTAGATTTTGACTTCATTGGTTTTTGCTTGATTTTTATTTGGATTAGGGTTTCTTTTTAATCAGATTTTATTCTTTAATGGATTTTATTAAGTTTTACTTAATTAGGGTTTTAATTAGGATTTTCACTTGATTAATTTGGATTTTAAATGGTTTAAATCGATTTTACTTAATTTTGATTTTAATAAGGGTTTTTACTTGATTAATTTGATATTAGGTGGATTTTATTTAATTTTGGTTTTAATTTGGGTTTTCACTTGATTAAATTGGATTTTAAGTGGATTTAGGTGGATTTTATTTAATTTTGGTTTTAATTGGGATTTTTATTTGATTAATTTAGATTTTAAATGTTTTAAATGAGTTTTGTTTGGTTTTAATTTTGATTAGGTCAGAGTGGGCTTGTGTGGGCCTGACTGGGCTTGTGTGGGCTTGTGTGAGCTAGTGGGTTTAGGATTTTGGTAGAGTTAGGGTTCAGGTTTAGTGGTTGCAACTAGAGCATCTTTCTAAAGGAGCTTGCTGCCAAGTGACTGCAAAATCGGGATGTTTACACATGGAAACCGATTCAGGACATGATGTAGGCGATTACGTCAATTTCTATACACCTTTGGTCGATATGCAATATGAAATGCATGAATGTCATTGACGTATGCTCGAATGGGCACAATGTTTAATGCTATATGGATGCAGGTAAAACAAGGAAAATGCCGATCAAACCTTATTAAATCAAATCAACATGAACATGAACACTTGCAACATGTCAGCATGCTCAGAACACACATCATCCAGCAAGCAAGTTCACAGGGTGATTCTCTTTTGTCACCTATCTATGCAGCGTCAGATCTCGTCGCCACCCTATTGGGCGACGAGGGGCATCACCGCTCAGTCTAGTGGCATGTGCCCCAGACTGGTCAGGTGGCTCAGATCTATCTTGAACAGATCAAGCATCAAACAAGCCTAAGTAAGCAATCATGTTTTAGAGAAAACATCTATTTTAATGAATTCAGATATTTATTTAATAAATTGATTAATCTATGTTCGCTCAATCATGTAGGTTCCTATGGCTAGGATGAAGCTGATTTCAGGGGTTCAAGGGTCACTCAATAGGATTTAGGCTCTTTGGTACCGCTCATTGACCTTTGTTAGGGTCCACCAAGAGGACCTAGACTTTAGGTTTGTCTCTCTAAAGAGGAGCCCGCAACCCAGGATTCTGTCCTTAAGGGTCGGTCCTAACAAACCATAAAGCAATAAATAAACACCAAACAGCAAGATGTTAAGTTTCTACTAGGGTTTGTTACAAACTTAGGGAGAAAGGTGAAGTCTGAAACAAGCCCCTAGGACACCTTAAACTCCTTGATCTGATAATCACAACCGAGACAGAGTATGGGTAGGTGACTTACACCGGCCCGGGTTCGCTCTGCTCTGTCAGTCAAACCAGATTGAGAACCCTAAGGAACTATAACCTTACTGTCGACAAATTAGTTTCCACCCTATTGGTGGACACAAAACATCCCTAGAATTCGTTAAATAGCCATAATGAACAATGGACAAGAATATCATTAGTTTTAATTATTTAGATCACTATTGTAGGCAATAAAAATCAGCACAAACAATAAAAAAAAAGCCTACAGGGAAAAATGTTCTGAGATCATTAGTCGTCTGTCTAATAGGCACCTGACCTCACCGCCTATGGATCTGGCGACGAGTCCAGTTGCCCCTCGTTACAGCGACTGATGGTCGTCTTTCTCCTCTCGCAGGCATGGGTTGCCCTAGGGTTTTTCACCTATTATCTCTCTCTCCCTCCATCTCTCCTTGAAATGTGGGTTAGGGGTTTGGTTGGAGGCTCGGTTTCTCTCTCTCTCTTCCTCCCTCCGTCTCTCTCTCTCGTAGGACAGCATGGCTAGGGTTTTGGTGGACTGAGTTGGGTTGTGGAGGAGGAAGGTGGACTGAGGGTGGTTGGGGAGGCCGTGTTGGGCTTGGACAGGACATGATTGGGACTAGGGTGACTCTGGGATGTTAAGGACGTAGAGGGCATGGCTGTTGTTAGGCTGGTTGGTGTGAAAGAGTGAGAGTGGTTCTTGGCTATTGGGTTGCATGGTGATGACGATGGCCGTGGGTTATGGGGTGTGAGAGGTTGGTTTCTAGACATGGTGCGTGTGAACGTCGAGCTTGTATGGGTTGCAGGAGTGGAGGAAGGCATGTGCATGCGAGAAATGAGGAAGGGAGGTCACCGTTCATGCTCCAAGGCTAGCAGCCTCGCGTGGACAATGGGCCACCGGTAGAAGACACATAAAACAGAGGTAAAACAATGATAAAACCCTCAAACACCATTGATATACATTAAAACACGAGAATAACAAGTGTGTGAACAAATTTTATGAAGACAAAAGGTTATACCTGTGTGATGGATGGTTTTTTGGACGTCCTTCAGTGACGGTAGTGGCTTCAGGACGTGGTGGCAGACTTGGGCTGCATATGGGACGTAGGATGTAGAGCTTTTGAACGGATGGTGAGGATAGGTGTAGGGTTTAGGTTGGGCTTGTGGGTTAATTGCTTTTTGGGCTTGTGTTTATCTTTAGGTTTCGTTTAATTCTATTTTTTTTTTAAAATTTATGCTTAGGTTTGTTAGAAATATTACATTAATTTTGATGATTATTTACTTGTGTATATTTTTCATAAATATTATAACTTGGAAAAAGATATAAGTGTCTTATCTTGAAATCAAAAATGACATACCGGCATCAAGAGCGACAGACCAGTCCAGCACAA
>JAMKQA010057405.1:0-10132 GCA_024699735.1 Posidonia australis
ATTGCTTATGTATGATTAATATGCCTTAGATAAATGATTTTTATATTCAGTACTTGAGTATATCAGATTTTCTTAAGTGATTATTTTATCAAATAATCAATAGTCATTTGTTATCATCAAAATGTATTAAGGATTTTTCCAACAATTTTTTGGGCCTAGGATTAGATGTTGGTTTAGTTTTTGGTGCAATGCATTGGATTGGTAATTTAGTGGCACTATTTAGGTGTGGGTTGTATTAGTGTTTGGTCTTTTAAGTCAAATGAGACTTCGAGACCATTATTGAGTTTTTGTGTGGTTCCTCGGGGTAGGTTTTATGCCCAGAAGGTATTGTCATTGTTTTTGTGGTTTTTGTGAGTTTCAATTGGTTTCAGATGATTTTGAAAATACATCGATGTTTTAAAAAGTGGTTTTCAAAAGATTTTGACGAAAAGATATATGGATTTGAAGGTATTTTGCTGCATAATACTTTGTGGTATTTTGAGATGATTTCGAAAATGATTTCAAAAAGATTTGAAAAGAAAATGTATCGGTTTGCAAAGGTTTTGGAAAATGTTTTTCAGTATTTTCTATTTGTGGTGTGACCAAGAGGCTAAGGCAAGTATCCTTCAGATCTTAGAGGTATGATACTCCTAAATTATCGTTCATGACACCAAGGCTACTATCCACGAGTCAAGGTGCCGATTGAACTTAGAAGTACGACACTTCACTTGCTTTGTGTGTCGAAGACCCATGGTATCGTCTATACTTGGTGGTATTGTGGTAGCGTGCCCAGGGGGTATAAGACCTTCGTGCAGCTTTGTGTGATACCCTAGTTGTTATGGGTACCGAGACTAGTAGGTGCCATCAGAGCATGGGGGTGAGTAGCCAACAAGGGCTCAGGCACTGAGACTGTGACTGTAGTTGTGGTACTACAGGGCCCAAACGTGGAGGACCCAGATTATTCTTAGTGTTGATGTTGATTGAGTCTGGGGTTAAAGTCTCTAGGTGCTTGAGCACCACAGGATGTCGGTAGGATGCACCCCATGCTTTGTGCTATGTGGATATACTAAGACTACGGTAGGGGCAGTTGGACTCCTATATAGGGTGGTTTACCAGGTAGTGCAGTTGAGAGCGGCCAAAGTCCTCTTCAACTGCATGTGGTCGGTGTTGGTTTCTTGGCATTGGGCAGCACGACCTGTTGTTGAGGGTTCTTCTAAGAGGTTGGACTAGAGACAGATGGTTGCGACTGTTCGTGGTAGTGTAGTGAGTTGAAGGTCCTTGTCCCTAACGGCTACTTATGGTCAGTACTTGTGTGTGGCTTGCTTTTGGTAGCACTTGTGAGTGGTGTTATGATTTTGAAATATGAATTCTATATGTATTTGAGTAGAGGCTTTGTGTTTGGTGCGATACTTTGATGTGGTTGTGGACTTGATTTGGCAAGTGTAGCCATTTCAAGTATGTATAATGGTTTTGAAAGACATGCATATGGTTTTGGAAAGAAAGAAGAAAACGGTATCAAAGACATGATTTTAAAGGATTTGTTGCTTGTCGGGCAATGGTGAGTTGCCCTATTGTAATGATGCAGCATCTAGGAGAGATGCTAGAGTTGTGCGTGTGTATTTAGGTAGGGTGTGCGCTGGGTGATCTTTCAATGATCACTCATGTGTGTTTTGTTTTCTATTTTTCCATAGGTGCAGGATAGGAGTAGGAGCTTACTAATACTTATAGAGATGGAGTCTCTTGACCATATACCAAGGATTCTGGATAAGTGAGTAGTTTAGTTGTTTCAATTAATTGTACCTTTACTTTTGTTATTTATGCATGGATTTAGTTTAATGATCAATAAAAAAAATGTAGCTTGGTTTGGAGTAGCGACTTGGGGGTTGTTACAACATGAGTCGTGAATGGAAAAGTGTGTATGAGTTTTTTGCCTAATGTTTAGGAGTTTGTGGAATTTGTATATAGTCAAGTTCGAGTATTGTGGAAAGGGATGGAAGGTTTATATGTCCTTGTAAAAAATGTACACTACTAAAAAAACAATCGAGAAGGGATGTCAAAATACATTTGTGAAAGAAAGGATTTGTGGAAGGCTACAAGTGTTGGTTTAAACATGGAGAAGCCTTTCAAAGTCGTGGGAAAGTTACTCCTATTAGTACAGATCTCATTGTAGATATGGTGATGGATGTGGTAGGTCCTGAATTTAATGTGTCTACTAATGAAGAGATACATGGGGAATCTATGATATCTGGGCCTGATTATCCATTTTTAATTGTAAACTATATAATTAATTGTAATATTGTATAAATGGTTTATTAATGGATAATCTATTGTTTCTTGGATGTGTAAGCTTGTGATTGGCCTTTTGTTCACCTGCTTGTGATTTGGGACCAATGTGGAGTCCAATTTGAGGATGCACAACTGCCTCGATTTGCATGCTTGTCTTTTCTTCTTTTCTTTCCTTCTTTTTCTCTCTCTCCTTCACGAGCCACCATCCCGTCTTCTTATTCTTCCCTTTCCCCACCCGTGCCACCATCAGCCAACGGTCCGTGCCACGCCATCACTTCCGATGCGATGGACGACTGACTGGCGTAACGCAAGAGGAGTAGAGGATAAAGGGGGGCGGAGACGAGTGGCAGAGGAAGGACTGAGATGTGAGGGAGAAGAAGGAGAGGAGGAACAACGGGCGCAGAGGAGGTGGAGGTTGTCCGTGTGGTTCGCCAGCAAAGGACCTTCGCGGGGGTTGCGCCGGAGTGTAGGGAGAGTTGCTGGTATGCTGGAGGCTCGCCGGAGAGGTATGCGACCCCTCCTTCTCCTCCTTTCTCTTCTTTTCTTCTAATAAGTTAAATGCATGAAAATGATGAAAAGATGCCTGTAAAATCATAGAAAAATAGGGGAATTGATGAGAATGAGTTGAAATTTATGAAAACATAAATATCATGAGGTTAGGATTGAAATTTGTAGGAATATACAAGTTTTGGGATAAGGGCTACAATAGCCATTTTGAACTCCATCCCTTTGTGATTTTCATGAGGATTGTATAGTGTATGGATTGATGAATGGTTTGAGGGGTTTTGAAGTAGACTCAAGGATCTACACCCCATGATTTATTGGTATTTTGTGATGTGTATTTGGGAGGTCCGACCGAGGCTCCCATTTCTGACGATTTTGTCGACCAAAACTGGGGAATGGCCCAGTTGCGGGATTTTCGGTATGCCGAATTTAATTTGGTATGCTAAAATCCTGATAGATTAAGTCAGGATACTTGGTTTTGGTAGGCCGAAATCATCCGGTCGACCGAATTAGGGACTTTCAGTATACCGAAAATGTTCGGTATACCGAATTAGGGATTTTCGGTATACCGAACCTGGTTTCGGTGTGCCGATTTTACCCTAACCCTGAGATATGAAATTGTGAATATAAAATGAAGGATAAATGGTTTTAAAAGTATGTAAGGAATGTGTGGATGGTGTTTTGCCCATAAAAATGTCACAGAGGAATATGGAACCCAAATAAGTAAATTTGGGAATGGTTTAGGGTTTTAGACCCCAAGAATGAATAAAATGGTTGATTGTGTGTGGTTTTGGGCTTGTGACCCAATTTATAATTTTTAGAGCATGGTTTTTCATGGATTAAGTTGGGACCCCACAAGAGGGTCAAGTATTACATGGAAACAGATTCCTGCAATGAAAAAGAAAGAAAATGGAAATGGTTTCGAAAAGAAAAGCTTAAAGAGTTTTGAAGATGAAACACTAATAATGTGTTAAGGAACCACGGGAGTTGGTGTCGACAACTTGGTAGGAGTATGAGGCTCCAATGTAGCCAGTTTCCAGACACGGCTGTGGTTGCCGAGCTTGAGACGATGTAGGCTGAGCCTAGGTCGTTGAACCTAGTTGTTCGGGTCACCGAGCTCGTGACGGTGTAGGCTGAGTCTAGGTTATTGAACCTAGTTGTTCGGGTCACCGACGGTGTAGGCTATGCCTAGGTTATTGAACCTAGTTTTTCGAGTCACCGATGGGGCGTTAGACAAAGACGTATCCTCGTGTATATCTGAAAGAAATTGAGGCTGGTTGGTCGGGGTAGTGGCATCCCGCACGGGGAATTTCATCGTGGCAGTGCAGGAAGGTAGGGGAAATGATGTCATCGCCTACTGCTTGTGTGCCTAGTTACCCCTGATCAAGGTAACATCAGTAAAGAAAAGTGGAAATGAACAAGGAAAGAATGAGATTTTGAATAAGAAAAGAAATGTGGTTTGTTTGGGATTGGACTTATGAATGACCCTAAAATCCTAGAATAAAATAAGAATTGTGTTTTAACTAGTTACCAGCTAGTATGTATCACTTTGGCTTTGAGCCGAGAGGCATTGCGTTTTAGGATGGATTTGGTCAGAAATATGAGTTTTTAAAGTGATTTTGGTTTTGCGAAGAAATCCCAAGTATTGAAAAAGGACATGTATTGGAAAATGACTTCCAAATGTTTTCCAAAGAGAATGCAAATGTGTGTTTTTGAAAGAGAATATGATTTGGAATAAATTTCCAAACGTTTTGAAAAGGAAAGAAAGATGGGTTTTGAAAAGAGTTTGGATTTGGGATCAAATTCCCAAGTGATTTCAAACAAAACGAAAAGGGAAATGATGTTTTAAAAGGAAAAGTGGATTTTCAAAAAGAAACTAAACCTTGAAAATTAAAAATCTGTGTTTTAATGGTTTTACAGAGATTTTGTGGTTTTGTGTGTTTGGAGGCGTGTACTGGGTGACTTAGATGTCACTCATGCGTTCTTGTTTATTTTTCAGGTGCAGATCGGGTGTAGTCGAATTCTGGTGCTAGAGTCAGAGCTTCTAGCCGCACATTGTTTCCTAGAGATGAGTCTTAGTTACAGTTATTTAATTTTACTGTAATTAGTGTAATTTTTCTGATGATACTATGATTTAGGTAACGTGCCCGGGTTCAGGGCGTTATAGAGTGGTATCAGAGCTAAGGTTACACCTAGTGCACAGGCTTGGTGATGTTCTGTCTAGTGGCTCCCTAGGATTGCACAATAGAGAGTCGTGCACCTGAATTTTTGGTTGTTGTGTTTTGTTGTGCTTGCAGGAAGATGTCTCGCCGAGGTCATAGCCGTGGCAAGGCCCCTGTACCTGACTCCAATATGGGAGAGGGTAGTGCATGGAGGGGTATGAGACGAGAGTTTGGTGAGATGATGCGAGCTTCGGCTAGTCCTTTGGCAGCAGCAGTCAGGATGAGGCGAAGGGAGACCCGTGGATTAAGCAGTTCCACCAGCTAGGCACACCGACTTTTGATGGGTGCGGCACACCAGAGGAGTGTGATGCTTGGTTCCTGGAGGTGGAAAAGATCCTTGAGGGGATCGAGTGTCCAGTGGAGAAGTGGGTCCAGATCACGGCATTTCAACTCAAGGGTGCTGCAGATCAGTGATGGAGGACAGTGCACCGCACCAAATTTCCGATTGCGGACCTACTGATTATCTTGGGAAGAATTCTGACAGGCATTCTATTAGAGATTTTTCCCTGAGCATGAGAGGGATAAGCTGGACAAAGAATTCAGGAACCTGAAGTAGGGGAGCCAGATTGTGGTTGAGTATGAGTCGTCCTTCCTTCAGCTAGAGCAGTTCTCTCAGGCTATAATTTTTGAGAAGAATAGAGCCAAGAGGTTCGTGGAAGGGCTAAACCTTGTGCTGAGATCTAGAGTTATTGGCTTCAAATGCCAGACCTTAGCGGATGCTGTTGTGCTTGCAAATCGTTATAAGGATGCTCGTAGGCTATTCCAGGAGGAGTATCCTAAGAAGGACAAGGGGAGAAAGTCTGTCTCTTGACCTTCTGTCTCTCGACCCTCTGTTTCTCAAGCGTCAGTGACTAGAGCGCCAAGTTCTGGGAGTTCTGGCAGCTCTGGGAAGAAGCAAAAGCAACGGCCTACATCTGGTACAGAAGAGACTATAAGTTTCAGCCACGCAGGGTCTAGCAGCGGCCTACAGGTGGGACCGTGCCATGTCTGTGGCAAGAAGGGGCTTGTAGCGGTGCAATGTTGGCGTATAAGAGGAATTTAGACAACGTAGTATGCTACAACTGTGGGAAGTCCGGGCATTACCAGAAGGACTGTCCCAGTCAGCCGAAGCCAGCAAGAGATGTGCCACGTTAGCCTACCAAGGGGAGAGTATTCTCCATTGCTGCCCCAGATGCTAGTCCATCTGGAGATGTGGTAGAAGGTGAGAACTAGTACGGCTTAGTGAGTTAAGTCCTATCTTGTAATAATAGATCCTATGTGCAATTAACACTATTTCTTATCATGATTGTGGTTATGGTGTGTTAATTATAGGATCTTTTCTTGTGGCTGATCGGATGGCTCGAGTCTTGTTCGACTTTGGAAGTTCATTTTCTTTTGTCTATGAGTCATTTGCTTCAGAGATTGGAACTAGGCCAGCTAGGTTGGCATTCCACCTAGATGTAGTCACTCCATTGGGAGAGCACAACCTAGCATGGAGATATTTGAGACCTGTTGATATTCACCTGGGGGATAGGAATTTTCAGGCCAGTTTGATCCTGATGGACATGTAGGATTATGATGTTATCCTCATAATGGATTGGCTGGCACAACATTCAACAGTGATAGATTGTGCCAAGAGGAGAGTTCTAGTAGGGTGTTAAGGCCAAGGATGGTGTATGGTTCAGGGCACCAGGCCAGGTGAGCCAAGAAAAGTGATTTCTGCTCTTAAGGCCTACCATCATTTGGCAAGAGGCAGTGTGGGCTATTTGGCCTGTGTGATAGTTTCTACTTCACCTGTGGTCAAGATTCAAGACTTGCCGGTGGTGAGGGAATATCTCAATGTTTTTCCAAAGGAATTGCCTGGAATGCCACCACACAGGGAACTGGAGTTTCTGATTGATCTGGTGCTGGGTTCAGGTCCTATTTCCAAGGCTCCGTACAGGATGGCACTTGCTGAGTTAACGGAGCTCCAGAATCAGTTGCAGGAACTGATGGATAAGGGATTCATTCGTCCCAGTGTATCACCTTGGGGAGCACCGGTTTTGTTTGTTAAGAAAAAGGATGGTTCACTTCGACTCTGTATAGACTACCGGATGTTGAACTAGATCATTGTGAAAAACAAGTATCCACTGCCTAGGATCGACGATTTGTTCGACCAATTGCAAGGAGCATCGATGTTTTCCAAGATAGACTTGAGGTCTGAATACCATCAGTTGAGGATCTGTGAGCCAGATGTGCAGAAGACAGTCTTTTTTCACTCGTTATGGGCACTATGAGTTTTTGGTTATGCCATTCGGGTTGACGAATGCTCTGGTTGCTTTCATGGACCTGATGAATAGGGTGTTCAAGCCCTATTTGGATCAGTTCCTAGTCATCTTTGTGGATGATGTTCTGGTGTATTCTCCAGATGTTCAGACTTACTAGAGGCATTTAAGGATCGTACTAGAGACACTGAGGTAGCACCAGCTTTATGCCAAGTTCTCCAAGTGCGAGTTTTGGCTAGAGGAGGTGTCTTTCCTTGGTCACATTATTTCAGGAGAAGGCATCAAGGTGGATCCAATCAAAGTGGAAGCTGTGAGTAGTTAGGTCAGACTGAAGATAGTGATTGAGATTAGAAGTTTCTCGGCCTAGCAAGATATTATAGGAGATTCATCCAAGATTTCTCCAAGATTGCTGCACCATTGACCAGACAGACTAGAAAGGAAGTGCACTTTGCCTGGGATTGGCAGTGCGAGGAGAGCTTCAATGAGTTGAAGGCTCGTCTGGTATCAACCCTAGTCTTAACTTTGCCTTCTAGGAGTGGTGGTTTCATCATCTACAGTGATGCCTGTGGAATTGGTTTGGGGTGTGTGCTGATGTAGCATGGTAGGGTGGTGGCGTATGCCTCATGCCAGCTGAAAGATCATGAGAAGAATTATCTCACCCATGATTTAGAGATGGCAGCTGTTGTGTTCGCCTTGATGATTTGGAGGCATTATTTATATGGCAAACAATTTGAGGTGTACACAAATCATAAGAGTCTGAAATACATCTTTACTTAGAAGGATTTGAACCTGAGATAGAGGCGTTGGGTGGAGTATATTAAGGATTATGATTTCAGCTTATTGTACCACCTAGGAAGGGCAAATGTGGTTGCAGGCACTCTGAGCAGGCGCACTCATGTCATGGCTAGTCTGATGATCCATAAATGGAAATTGTTAGAGGGACCAGTGGAGTGCAGGCCACGGAGACAGTCTTAGGGACCTGTTAGAGTAGTGTTGGCTAATTTGTTTGTTCGCCCAAAGATGATTGAGGCAATTGTCACAGCTCAGCAATATGATTCTTTTGTGTCAGATATCTAGAGGAAGCTGGTAATGCCCCTCATTTTTTAGTTGGGGTAGACAGTGGATTGAGGTATGATCTAAGATTATATGTGCCTCAAATAGTGGAAATCAAGAACAATTTGTTGGATGAAGCCCACCGCTCCAGATACACTATCCATCTAGTAAGCACCAAGATGTATAAAGACTTGAAGAGGAATTTCTAGTGGCCTGGGATGAAGAGAGAGATTGTTGAGTATGTGGCGAAGTGTGCAACTAGCCAGATTGTGAAAATAGAGCACCAGAAGCCTGGAGGGACCTTACAGCCTCTGGACGTTCCAGTATTGAAATGGAAAAATGTGTCGATGGACTTTGTGACGGGTTTACTGCGAACCTGAAGAAAGAATGATACAATTTGGGTGATAGTAGATCACCTTACAAATTTGGCACATTTCCTGCTAATGAGGGTAAATCTTCCTTTGGCAAAACTGGCAGAGTTGTATGTGGCTGAGATTATGAGATTGCAAGGTGTCCCAATGTCTATTGTGTCTGACAGAGACACAAGGTTTACATCGAGATTCTAGGGAGCTCTGCAAGAGACTTTTGGCACGATGCTGAATTTTAGTACGGCCTTTCACCCCCAGACAGATGGCCAGACAGAGAGTACCATCCAGACATTAGAGGACATGCTGAGAGCCTACGCCTTGGACTTTGGTGGTAGCTAGGAGGATCACTTACCTCTGATTGAGTTTGCATATAATAACAGTTACCATGCTAGTATTGGTATGGCACCATATGAGGCATTGTATGGCAGACCTTGCAGGACACCCACTTGCTGAAGTGAGGTGGGTGAGAGACAGTTAGTTGGGCCGAAGATCATACAGCAGTACGAGGGCAAGGTGAATCTGATTAGGAAGAGGTTGTTGTCTGCCCAGAGCCAGCAAAAGAGCTATACTGATAGGAAGCAGAGACCTCTGGAATTCAAGATAGGAGACTTCGTTTTCCTGAAAGTGTCACCAACCAAGGGTGTGATGTGGTTCGATAAGAGAGACAAGTTGAGCCTAAGATACATCAAACCGTACCAGATTATCAAGAGGCTTGGTGAGGTGGCATATAGACTAGATCTGCCTCTAGAGTTGGCGGGTGTGCACAACATCTTCCATGTATCTATGTTGAGGAAGTGTTTGGCCGATGCGTCCCAAGTGATACCAGTGCAACCAGAGGAGCTGCGGGAGGACCTGTTTATGGTTGAAATTGTAGTCCAGATACTGGATAGAAAAGAGCAAGTCCCTAGGAAATAAAGTGATTCCATTGGTGTTAGTGCAGCGGCAACACCACGGTACAGGAGAAGCTACCTGGGAGCGCGAGGTGGACATCCAAAGATAGTACCCCTACTTATTTTATTAGAGCTGATTTTCGAGGATGAAATTCTTTTAAGGGAGGTAGAATGTGACATTTGGGCCTGATTATCCATTTTTAATTGTAAACCATGTAATTAATTGTAATATTGTATAAATGGTTTATTAATGGATGATCTGTTGTTTCTAGGATGTGTAAGCTTGTGGTTGGCCTTCTGTGCACTAGCTTGTGATTTGGGACCAATGTGGAGTCCAATTTGAGGAAGCACAGTTGCCTCGATTTGTGTGTGTAGACACCTCGATTTTGAAGTCACTTGGCAGCAGGCTACTCCGGTTGATGCTTTGGTTGCAACCACCAAAATCCTACCCCACTTAGGCCCGCACAAGCCCACACAAGCCCATTAGGCCCGCGCAAGCCCATTAAGCCCAATTAGACCCACATTGGCCCACTCTGACCCAATTAGACTTAAAACTAAACAAATTAAATTAAATCCACTGGAAAGCT
>JAMKQA010057406.1:0-11183 GCA_024699735.1 Posidonia australis
AACCACCCACAACCACACACAACCAAGAAACAACAGATTATCCATTAATAAACCATTAAGCACAAAATCACAAATAATACATGGTTTATTAAATACAAAGGATAATCGGGCCTAGATGTTACAAGAATAGTAACAATTGGTTGCTAGTGTATATAGGAGGAGTCACGCCACCACACATCAGGGATCCAAGTGAGTGTTAGTTTAGTTTTATTTATATTACTTCGTGGATTTCTTTCCTGTTGAGGGTACTTAGCCTTAGCTGCATTATTAGTGTAATTCTTGGTTAATAATAAACATGAAAATAATTAAATAGAAATTTGTAGTTAGGTTAGGTGGTGGCGACTTAGGGGTTGTTACAGTATCGATCAGTACTCTTGCAGTATACAGTCGTTGATCTCGATTGAGATGATCAGAGGCCACTCTTACTTAGATAGTGGTGGGAGTTCATATTCCTGGAAGACGATATTTTCTTGTTCAAGCTGCTTAGTGGCTCTTTGGACCAAGGCCAGGAGACTTGCCACTTCGATGCCATCTTATGGCTCATCCATGGTGACGAAGTTGAATTGGTCTAAGAGGCTAAGATGTTCAATTATTATTTCTTCATCTTCTACCACCACTTCTTCCTCATTACCTGTAGCTATTTCATCTTCATACTCTACTTCACTTTCCCAGCCGTCATCAGAAATTGCTTCTTAGTCCTCCTCATGTTGCTGGGGGTACTCTATTGCTCAGAGGTCATAAGCCCCAAAGATTTCAGCATCCTTGAATGCCATGACTTCGTGGTTTGGGGGGGGGGGGGTTGCTGTAGATCTATTGCTGTTGCCCCTCTTGCTACCTTTGCCTAGCTTTGTCGATTAGAACATCCCATTCAAACACATCCACCTCCACCATGTCATAGACCACATCTTCGAAGATCCAACAGTCATGATGTTGTGACCATATCTTCTATGAAAAGGGCAAAATTTATTCTAGTCACAATTAAGAGCATCTAGCTTGGTGGGAGGGAGGTTGATTGCCTTGGCCTCCGTCAACTCTACGAACATGTCTGCTAATGAGACTAGGAATGGTGGGTAATGACTCCTTTTTGATGCACTGACTTGTGTTGGCTGGGGAGTTGGTATGTTATGGTAGTTGGCTCTATCCCCATTATTATTTGTGTTGATACTTGCTCCTCTATGATGCTTTGACACTTGCTGTTGATAGAATGGCCGTTGATAGCCGTCAACAACCTATTGTGGTGCAACCGACTGATGTTGTGGGAGAGGTGTTGGTGAGGATGATATCCAGGCAACGATTGATTGTCAACTACTGGGTGCTTGAAGAGCGGATTGACTCGTTCTTAGTACTTGCCATGTTGGAATTAAAATTGCTCTCGAAACAAGGGGTTGGCCCTTGTTCTAAATCCTCCGTCGAGCAAATTATCTTGCCTTTAATGATTCGTGTCCGACGGTGGGTTACCATGCCGTCCTTGGTATATGTCTTCAAGGATGTAGGCTGCAGTGGACCTTCTGTAGACACCCCAATATGCTTGCAATTGGACAAAACCCTAACAACACCCTAAAAAATTCCTAAAAAATCAAACAAAACCATAAACCCCAAACCAAAAACCCTAAAACCCTAAATAAACCCTAAAAACAAAACAAAACCCTTAAAACCAAACAAAACCCTAAAAAACCTAGCTAAACCCTAAAAAAGCCCCTAAAACCCTAAAAACCCTAGGAAAAACCTAAAAACCCTAACTCAATCCCAAAACCCTAGAATTAATCCAAAACCCAAAGATTAATTCAAAATTCTAAATAAAATCCATAATCAAATCCAAAACCCTAGAATTGATCCAAAATCCTAGGATTAATTCAAACCTTAAATAAAACCCTAAATCAAAAATTAAATTTAATTCTAAAGCCCTAACAACCATAACCACTTCCCACTTCACTCTAACAACCATAACCACTTCCCACTTCACTCCAACAACCATAACCACTTCCCACTTCAATCTAACCACCTTAACCACTTCCCACTTCTTCTTAACCACCTTAACCACTTCCCACTGCACCCAAACAATCCTAACAACCTTAACCACCTCCCACTCTAACCATAACAACCAACCAAGCGCTTTGGAAGCCTATAAATACCCCCCATTTGCAAGGAAAAAAGGAGGGGAAAAAGAGGAGAGGAAAAAAGCTTGGAAAAAATCCCAAGGAGAGCTACCAAGCTATTTTCCCTCAGCCAACGCAACCAGAGAGTTCCAGGAAGAGAGAGGAAGCTTGTGGAGGGGAAAAATAAGAGTTTCAAGTCATCTCCGAAGAGCTCCGGTGACCTCCGGCGAGCTCCGACGGTCAACAACTTTGTCTTCTCAGGTATGCCCTCCACTGACATCAATTTACTTCAATTTTAGCTTCTCTGGTCTCCCTCCATCTTCCCCGAGCGATTCCAGACGTGCCAGAGGTTTTCTCTGGCTAGAATTAGAGTTTTTAGTCTCGCCAGAGCCGTTTTCCAGTGGACTAGGTGGGGGCACAAATCCACTGGTTGATTTGTGTCCCAAAGCATTAGATCTTCCTCCCCTAGTCTCCCTCAAGCTCTTCCGACCCTCTGCGCGTCGTTTCAACACCTCCTTAAGCCTTCAGAAGCCGGTTGTCGGAGTTGTGCATCGTCGCCGTTGCTAGGGAAGACTACTGGCAATAGCGATGGGACACACGCCTCCAGCTCCGTCGCGCCTCACCAAGCTTCCAAGAACACTCCTTAGCACCACCCCAGTACTCTGGAGCAGCCAAAGCTCCATTTCGAGCCCAAGGCAGCCTCCCCAGCCAAGCTTGTTAGATATTGTAGTGTCGGCGGCGAGATCGATCGAGAGAAGCACCTACACGTTTCTCCTCGCATCCATGCCCTCATACGTCTTCTGCTTCTCCTCCTCAACCCTCCAAAAGTCCTAGACCATCACGCCATCGCCTCCAGCAGCCTTAGTCCTCTCAAGCTTGTCGTCGGAATAGCAGCGCCAATGAGCGAGTCGGGGAGAGGAAACTAGGTCGTTCCAACTTGATTGGAACCGATGGATCGTCTCCATCTCTGCCTTTTTGCTTTCCACCCGATCAGATGCAAGATCAGGCTTTGGGATGCTCCGGAAGAGCATCCCCAACAGTTGTCGACGATGGAGTTCCGTCGTCGATGGCTGTCGTGTTTTTAAAAAAAAAATAGAAGTAAAAATAAGTTTTCTTTGAATAAACTTCTGATACTTTTGTTTTCTTACAGTTAGGTCCTTATTTTCTTACACATAGGTCCTTTTCCTTACTTTTAGGTCCCTGCATATTTTTTTTAGATCATTTAAATAAGATTTGTTTTGACATATTGCATAAGAGCCCCTGTAAGTTTTTAAAAAATGTTTTCCAGGCTTAAAAGTTAGATAAAAAACCCCAGAGTTTCTTTTCATGCATTTAGGTTCAGCATTTTTGCATAAAAAACCCTGAACTTTGTTGAAATAGTTTTGAATGCATATTTCTCTGTCGAAATTGCAAATTGAACCTTGGGAATTTATATATTTGCTCAAATGTGACCTGAATTGCATTTAGCCCCTGAATTTTATTGATTTTTCACTAAATGCATGTTTTCTAGGGTAAATTTGCATGTTAGCCCTTGAAACTTTCTGTTTTCAAATATGGACTCTTTTCCTTGCATATTTTACCCTGAATTCCTACCGAATTGCATTAAATACATGTTTTAATGGCAAAATTGCATATTGACTCCTAGGATTTTTTAATTTGACCAAAAATGCACAGATTTGCACATTTCACCCTAGATTTCTTCAAAATTACATAAAATGTGTTTTATCTATGTATTTTTGATGATTTAGCCTTATAATTTTACTTTTCATTCAGAATTTGGGATTTTTGCACAAAAGCTCTTAGAAATTACATTTTTACACTCTTAGATGTATTTTGCACATTTTGTTGCACTTTTTCATGTATATTTTCTTGTATTTTCTTCCTTACATTGTGCACGCATTTCTAACTTATTTCAAGCTTGGTTTTCCCATTGTTTCCCGGATTTCTTCCGACTATCGCATTTTTGATTTGGTTTAGCTTTCCATCGCCCGAGGGCGTACATTAACAGGCTTAACAATGCCGACATTGTCCCAAATGAGGATTATTTTCCCCAATTTGATTTTCTTAGATTTATTTAAATTTTTGCTGATTTGCGAGACGCTTTCCGAGAGTTTCTCAAATTTCATGATTTTCCTCATCGCCCATGGGCATACAGTAAAGCGGCATTCTCAATGCCTACATCTGTCCCTCGGATTATCTTTTTTCCTTTTATTCTTTTCTTCTCTTTGATTTGGCATGTTTTCCAATCATCTTTAAGCATGTGCATTCAGAATAGGTAAGCATACACACAATAGACTATTGGCAAGTAGGAAACCTAAAAAGACCGATTTCATCGAGCGCATGGGGTGCCTAACCTCTTCCCCATGCGTAATAAGAATCCTTACCCTTTCTCTAGTCTGCATTGATTTGTGTACTACATCTATTAGGCACGGAGTATACATGTTTTCTTCATCTTGTTTTCTTCTTGATTTTCTTTCGTATTTGGTTTTCCTCGTCTTTCTATTAAAAGGCTAGATGGCGACTCCTTTCCTTATCCTTTATTATCCTTCCTAGGTATTTTTCGAGTCTAGTCTTCTTCTCTGGATTCACCATCTTCGCCATGATCATATCAGGACTCCTTGTGTGCTTCCACGCACCATAAGGAGAGCCGTGTAGGGTTCCATCGGCATGGTCACACCTTCGTTGTCTTTCGTAAAAGGAGGTGGCTCTTGAGGATGAGTATTGAGTTGTTGTGATGCCCCTATTGGTTTGTGCATTGTTGTACAAAAAATGATACATGGCCTTGTACTTGATTAAGTTGGAATCCAGTGCTTCTTTGGCGATGAGGTGGTAGCTAACGAGAGTTGGCTTCTCTCTTGTCATGATGGCCGTCTCTGATCTATCTCTGTCTACTTACAGCTGCTCAGCTTCAGAAATCTAGTTCATCTTGGTGGCTTGATAGAGTGTGTACTTCTTTAAGGTGTAGAACACTTAACAACAGGTGTTTTATATGGAATGCTTCGTAGAAGGCATTCAATATAAAATGCTACAAATTAGCGTTTAACAGTTTAGGTTTTGATTTTTTTTTCTTCTCTCTTTATTCTTTTCTTTTCTTTTTTCCCTCTCTTTTTTCCTTTTCTTTTTTTCCCTTTTTTCGCTAGATAAGATTACAAAAGATTACAAGGAGTTTGTTGGTTAATACAAGTCTCTAAAAGGAAATTTAAATTGCAAATGACTTGTTTATTTGCCTTACTTAAATGTTATTCTTGTGGCACTTATCATTTAGCATAAAACACCTAGAAATCACCAAAAAAATCAACCAATGTGTTAAACGCTAGATTGTGGACGTTCAACGTAGAACACACGATTTAGGTGTTTAAGAACCCTATTACAGATAGCTGCATAGAAACACTTTTAGACAGCGATTAACTGTTTAATTTTATAGTTTTCCCTTTGATTTAGTGTTTAAACACTTGTATTACTCTCAAGATGCCTAGGTTTGGGTATGGCCTCCTTTAGGAGTTGTCTATGGCTCCTTACACAATAGGACAAAATTTTTTTCCTTAGGTACTGTCTCTTACCTCAATTCCTGAGGATCTTTAGGGAAGCTTGAACACACTTAGATGCCTACCTCGTAGAGGTAGAGCCTGGTGTACTTAGGATTAGTCGAGTCACTTGCGTTTCAAGGACACAATCCAAAGTAAACAATAGAAGGAAGGAGGAAGAATGCAATTCTTTGCTTAGGATTTTAATTTATTTTCACAAGAATGAAGGGATGAAAGAGAAATTCTTGCAAAAACAAATGACAACACAAATACCTCTTCTAAATGCTTTGCAATAGGGGTGCTCCGAATTTAGGTAGTTATTTGCGTAACCCAAGATAAGACTCAAACAAATAGTCCTCACGTGGGCCAAAACAAGTCATAAAGAAATCAATTTTTTGATGTTTGCTCTTTGAAAAGCACCTAAAGCTCAAGGTATCGGTCCCTACAGCAATAATCGATCACCTCACACTTCAGTCTTTAGGCCAGTTGTGAATGAAAAGTAAAAGAAATTTTAAAAACAGTAAGGGATTCTTTAGAATCGTTGAATGCTAATTGAACGCCTAGAGATAGGCATTTACGTACTAACAGATATTTTTTAGGAAAAATTAGCCTTTTTACTCAACCACCTCTACTCCCTAGAATAAAAAACTAAAGGAGGGGTGATTGCATGCAATTTTAAGCGTATGAAAGCCAAAACATTCAAGAGATTATAGTGCCTCAAAACATTATGAGGAATTTCACCATGATCTTGCAAAATCTATGAAATAAATAAAAAAATGAAATTACAAGAAAAAAGAAGAAAGGGTATTCACCTTAGCATGGGGACACTTTTAGCCATCTCACCGTGATTGTTAGTCTATGGATGTGGGGTTTTGGAGGGAAAGTGGGAGAATGATGCATTACAGGGGCTTGGTTCATTTTGTTGCCTTCCACCACTTCGCTCGTGTCACTCGATTTTTGTCTGACTCCTTCCCTCCATGTGGGTTGAAATCAGTGTGATTGCCACTCTCGATTTGCTGCTACTTGGCCCTCAAGACGCTTGGAGAGATGTGTAACTACTACGTTTAACTACCTTAGAACAGCGCCAATGTTGTGTAAGGATTCCCACACAAATGAACTTCTTCCTCTTCTTCTCTTCCTTGTAAGAAAATATCAATGATTCACAGATTAATAAAAGTGTAATAATCGATTCTAAATAGGTCAAAATTATCATAAGGTAGAAAATAGGAAATACTTACCCCAAGGATTTTTATCCCTTCAGTTGCGACTAAATATGAAATACCTAACTAAGATGATGTAGGAAAATGAAATGCTATATGAAGAAGCTATAAAGAAAGAACCCCCTTTTGCATGGAACGTGAAGTGCCGATGCGATGTAATCGGAGTTGGCAATGGACTTAGACCCTTCAAAGATCCAGGATCTCTCTTCTTATTCTCGGGGATCTTTTTCTTCAATCTTTATATGTCTAGATGTCTATCGCTTAAGCCCTCGATAAGTTCCCCACTCTTTTGGATTCTCTCCTGATTCTCACAATAATTTTCCCCAATTTTCTAACTAATCTCTTGATCTCGATTTCTAGTCCCCCTGGCTAGGGGGTGCCCACCTATTTATAGGGGTGTGGAAAGGCCCATGAATGGCAAGGATTTCAGAAATGGAAGCTCTAGTAAGGAATTACCATCTTTGAGGTGTTGAATGCCTATACACAGGTGTTCTACGTAGGCGTTCTACATAGAACGCTAGATCATGACCATTTTATAATCATAGAACGCTGGACATATGGCATTTTACACTCTTTCGACGTAAGCTACCAGCTTGGAGTGTATAATCATCAATTAATGGCTGAGGCTTGATTAGGTCCTAATTAAGTCCAGACATAAGCTACCAGCTTGGAGTGTATAATCATCAATTAATGGCTGAGGCTTGATTAGGTCCTAATTAAGTCCAGACATGATTGATAGGCATCTAAGAATGACAACAATTCAAAATTCAAACTATGCCAAATAAGGAAAGTTACTGACGTCGAGGACTTGAATTGCTAAGTGTAGAACGCTAAAAAATGGATGTTCTATGTAGAGCACCTAAAGGACGGTGCTCTACACTCCTAGACAGCTAACTTGCCAAATTTGAACGAGAGATCACTTGGACATAAATTGCTAAAATCAAGGGATAATGATGATCTCTATGAAGAGTAATAAATGACGTTGAATTCAAATGCCATCTAAAAAAAGCAAGTGGGCCGAAAAGGCAAGAAATCAACTGTGGGTTATAAAACACCTAGATCTTGGCGTTCAATGTTGAATGACTCAAATGAAGTGTTCAACAATGAATGCAGCTTGTCGGGCGTTCTACACCCTTAAGTGGTTACTAAGCCTCTAAGCTGGAGAGACACGACTCTAGAGGGTAGGCTATGCAGTTGCTTAAAGAAGATTGAGGAGTGACAAAACAAGATATCTACAGATTGTCCCTCCTTAAAGGTAATTTCGGCACGAAATTACCTTCAAGGTATGATGATATTCCCATGTAGCACGACTCAAAGATTTCCTAGGAAGAAAATCTAATGCCTGTTGCCACCAGGTTGGAGTGGGGGAATTGGATTGAATGAATGGATCGAGCTGGATAAAGATCCAACACTTGAGGAGTTTGAGCTAAAATAAGGATCGAGTTGGATAAGGATCCAATATCTGAGGAATTTTGATCTGAAATAAGGGTCGAGCTGAATAAAGATCCAACACTTAAGGAATTGATCTTGAGAGATACGACCTTAGGGATTGCCTAAGGGAGTCAAATGGAAGGATACAGCCTCGGAGGTTGCTCGAGAGGGTCAAACTAAAGGACATGGCCTCAGGCGTTACCCTAGGGGGTCAAATTGAAAAGATACGACCTTAGACGTTACCTAAGGGGGTCAAATTGAAAGAACACAGCCTCAGACGACTTAAGGGAGTCAAATTGAAAGAAAAGGGCCTAAGGCATTACTCAAGAGGGTTAAATTGAAAGGGCACAGTCTCAAACATTACCCGAAGGGGTCGTCAACTTGAAAAGACATGGCCTCAAGTGTTAACCAAGGAGGTCAAACTAAAGGACACAGCCTCAGGCATTACCTGAGAGGGTCAAATTGAAAGAACACAGCCTCAAGCATTACCCGAAGGGGTCAAACCAAAGGACATGACCTTAGACGTTACCTGAGGGGGTCAAATTGAAAAGACACGATCTTAGGCGTTACCTAAGGGGGTCAAATTAAAAGAATACGACCTCAGGCTTTGCTCAAGGGGTCAAATTAAAAGGATACGGCCTTAGGCATTACCTAAGGGAGTCAAATTGAAAGGACATGGCTTTAGGCATTACTCGAGGGGGTCAAATTGAAAAGACATGGCCTCCAGTGTTACCTAAGGGGGTTAAATTGAAAGAATATGGCCTCAGATGTTACTTGAAGGGGTCAAATATACTGGAGAGGAGACAACTAACACTTGGACGAGGAAGTCTAAAAGAGGATTGGGCATGATTTGAGATGTTCAGCCCTAACAGTCATTTAAAATGCAATATGATGTACTTTTCATGGATGCATGCTGGCGGAAACGTAAGACTTGGTACTCTTTGTATGCAATGCATGATCCTGACTAGTAAGGTTCTTTCGTCACGGCCTACTTCGATTTATATACTAGAATAGCTCAGGAATTTAGCTCATTAACCAGTACAGATTGATACATGCATGGATGTGATTCGTCGTAACTGAAAGGAACCTATGGGGTGTGTACCTAGCACCGAAGATGACGACAACGTGAGCGATGCACCTCCTCCTCTCCTCCGGCCATGAGCTCCTCCTCTGGCCATGAATTCCTCCTCGCTCACGCGACGACGGTGGCATGGTGGTGGTGACAACGAGCTCTCTCTCCTCCTCTAGCCATCTCCGTCTTCCTCACGCTCTCAACTCTCTCTCTCTCTCGTCTTCTCTCCCTCGTCTTCTCTCCACCCACACACACACACTCTCCTCACGCGTGAAGAAGAAGAAGAAGAAGAAGAAGAGTAAGAAGGAGAGGATAGGAAGGAGGGGTGGGGGAAAAAGGAGAAAAGAAAGAAAGGAAAAGAAGACAAAAAGGGAAAGAAAAGGTCACGAGTACGAAATCAAGCTACGTAACCATTTATCGTTCACGCGGCTCGTGTAAATCGAGATCTGCCACTAGAGTACACTAAAGAATCTCTACAATCTAGACTAAATCCTCAAAACTTCTACGAAGACTAGTATAATACCACAATCACACAATACTAGTCCACTAATCTAGACATAGAATGCTACTGAATGTACGAGATTTAACATCTAACAATCCAGAATTTCATTAAAATATCTAACCAAAACATTACTTCTAGATTTAGATCGTTACAAATGAGTTCGTGTAAAAAAGAAAGATTAAATGAAATTTCTATTTAATTAGATTCTCCACAAAATATTTGTAAGGGTGGCCACGTCGGAGGAGCAGTTGAGTTTTTTAAAAGGAATAGATTTAATAGGATTTATGTTGATAAATAGTTATGAGAGTTGTATATTAATTATGTAATCAAATAATTAACATAAGTGGTTAAGTAATTGTAAATACAAATGGGATTGGGGTTGTGCGTGCAACTGCCCTCCTTTAGAAAAAAAAAACCTATTTTAAGTATTTATTTGTAAAATAAAAAGTTAGGTGCTAATATAAGCTACCTACTTATTGAAATCAAACAAACAACTTGAATCTTCTCTCTCTCTCTAAGCTCTCACGATTTCGACCTCCAGCTGCTACAGTAATTTCGTGTGCCCTAAAGAGGATTTCCAGTGATGGCTACATCCGGGAGATGAGGATCTGGGGCTGGGAAGCACGCTCCTGGCCGTCGTGCTCCTGAGAGGGGCCGTGAGCCCTACTTTCTCCGGTCCAGGCAACGACCCTCTTCTGTTGACGCCCTTTCTCAGGGCTCAGGGAGTGGTTCTCCTAATCGGCTGGTAACATCTTTCCCTAAACTTGTGTCGGTTCCGGGAAGCCGTAAACGTAGGGCAGCCACTTCCCTTGTGTCCCGCTCTGTCCCCGGCGGTCGGGCAGCCATCTTTGACCTTTGGAGGGGTTTTCCCCCTTCTGTGATGGCTAGGTCTTCCAGATCGAAGGATCTGGAGTTATTTATGGGTGCCAGGGTTAGCTTTTACTTTGATTTTTCGGCATCCTCTAAAATGGTTGTGGATTGTATGTTTATTAACAGATCTTTGTCGCCATGCTGGTTTTCTTCACTGATACTGCTTTCGTTGAATTTAGGGGTTTTTTCCCCGGCTAGATCTGTTACTCTGGCTCATTTTTTTGATTCTATTGTGAGCTTTCCCGTTTTTACTGTGGTGGAATATATTTGTGCTGGTGACAGTGCTCATTTGGGTGTCATCCCTGAGCCTCCCAGCACCGATGAGCTTTATCTTGATCCAGAGTTTTTTCCATGTTTTCCGGCGAACCTATTTTCGCCAGTGGGCTCGCGGAGAGAAACACAGTGTTCTCGAAGCGACGTCGTGCTGGCGCCCACTGACGCCTCGGGAACAGTATGGGGGTATTCTAG
>JAMKQA010057408.1:0-10357 GCA_024699735.1 Posidonia australis
GTTTGGTTTAGCGTAGTGCATATAGTCTGGAGTCTGCTAGCCGCACACACAGGTTCCTGGTGGTTAGATATTTTACTGTTTAGCTTTAGTTTTCCCGTAATTTAATTTGTTTAAATTATTGTGGAAAATTTGGGGCGTGACATAGGTAGATACTTAAGCAATCCAAATATGAATAACTGGAAAGCTGTTAAGTTGGTCATGTGGTATTTGCAATGAACCAAAGACTCCGCACTTGTATATAGGAAATCAGATTAGCTAGAGATCATTGGATATTCTAACTCCAATTTCGTTGGATGCTAAGATAGTCGTAGGTCCACTTCATGTTATATATACTTGTGAGCAAATGATGCTATATCATAAAAAAATGTTAAGTAGACGCTTATAGCTCTTTTTACTTTGGTAGCTGAGTATATAACATGCTATGAGGCATCTAATTAGGGAATATAGTTAAATAATTTTGTCACAAGTCTACAGATTGTAGATGGAATTGAAGGACCACTTAAGCTATGTTGTGACAATAAATCTACTGTACTATATTCTAATAATAACAGAAACTTATCAAAGTCTAAGTATATAGACATTAAGTTCCTTGTTGTGAAAGAAAGAATCCAGAATAGTCAGTTTTCTATTGAGTATATTGGGACCAACTCTATGATTGTGGATCTATTTACTAAGGAAGTATTATTCAAGATCTTTGATGAGCATGTTGCTTATATAGGTGTTGTACTATTTGATGATATATCAGTTTAGTGGGAATTTGTATTTGGATATTCTATTGTTATAGACATTATTTTATGTAGAAATAAAGTTTTCAGTTATTTATATTCTAGATATTTATGTTGATTTCACTAGAAGTTTGACCAATTGGATATGGATGTGTTTATATTTCTTTGTCTAAATTCTATACTACACATCCACACTTAATTCATGTCGTTGGTTGTATTAGCATTAGTGACTATTGTGAGTTGAATTACGCTTAAAGTAACGAAGATCTTTTTGATCCTATATTGGTATAGTTGATGAACCAGATTGTAAGATGTCTTTGTTTAAATAGTCATTTTAAACTCATAAGGTTTTAATTCTTTAATTGTTAATTTTATGTGTGGCTCTAGTGAGAAATTGTTGGATTAAAATCCAATTAAATATGAACTATTATAAAATCAATTAAAGTGTTATAGGTTATCTTGTGATTAGGCTCATTGACAGTATTCTATTTGATTTTGGATTAAGCTTATTGGCATCTTAAATAATGTGGGTTAATGTACAGAGATAATTTGAACATATTTCCATTTATTGATGGGTCGAATTAGAAATATGTATAATAATATAAATAGAAAGTCATGATCTCCAAACTCTAGTTTTTTGGTCTCCTTTCTCTTTTATCTCATCTTGAGAAAGAGTAAGACAAGAGGAGTCTAGTGGTTTAGAAGACCGGATCCCTTGTATAAGATCTAGAGTGTTTCTCTGATTTTTCATCATAAATTTAGATATACTTCCTATTTAGATTAATTCTTATCGTTCTAATCATAATTAGATCCTGTACAAGAAGAACAACAGATTTATTTCCCTCCATGTTCTTCTCAAAATATGGTTTTAACACGCTTAATCCCTATTATATGATGTAACAATATCAACAATAGAGAGAAACGCATAAGCTGATCTTTTGTTTTCTTAGTCATCAAACTAATTATTCATAGAGAATGATACATGATCTTTCAAGGAAGACACAGGTAAGAAGAGAAACGTGTTGGCTGATCTATTGTTTTCTTCATCGTCTAGCTAATTATTTATAGAGAACGATACATGATCGACAATATTAGAGAGAAACGTGAAGGCTGATCTTTTGTTTTCTTCATCATCAAAATAATTATTTACAGAGAATGATACATTATCTCCCAAGGAAGGATAGAGGGGAACGTGTTAGGCTGATCTACTGTTTTCTTCGTCGTCTAACAAATTATTTGTTGAGAATGATGACATGATCCTCCAAGGAAGGTAAGAAGAAGAAGATTAAGAGATAGAGAGAAACGTGTAGGCGGATCTATTGTTGTGTTAATCATCTAACCAATTACTTACATGAACGTAACTTTTCCTCACGTCAACAAATAATAGCTGACATTGTCAATATCAACTTATTATTTCGCACATTGTTTCAAACATAGACACAGAAAGGAAAAGGTGTTTACAGGGACTGATGCGTGAGATCTTCCAAGGAAGGAACAGGTAAGAAGAAGAAAAGAGATGGGAGAGAAACGTCAACAAATAGTAACTGACATTGTCAATATCACGCATCAGTCCCTATAAACACATTTTCATGAAAGGATGATCTCAGGAAGCAACGATGAAAGGTCAACATCGTATGCATTCCTATAATCTGGATTAAATGAAACCGAAACTTGCTTTGGAAGAAATTTCATAAGTGGGTTTTGCTTGAACAGGAGAAAGAGATCAAGAAGTTTGAATAATATTATTTTGATAACAAGAAAGAGATCAGAAAGTGTCTTTTTTACGTGAGCAATAAATGATAATTATTATTCTCTAATTGAGGTGAATTTTTTAAAATAATATTATTTTAATAACTTAGTACAAATGTAGACTTTCTCTCAATTTCTTTTTAAAACTAGACGTTTGACAGGATTCAAATGGGTCCTATGTGTCCACTTGGCTCGCTAGTGTTTTTTTTTTTTTTGTCTATTTTTATTGAATTTGGTATTTATTTCACCAAATTCAATTTACTATAAATCACACATACGTTTCATTGAATCTGGTAAAAAAGAAATTGAATTCAAGGAATCAGGTTTCAACTTTTAGATTTAGCCAAGTATTAGTGAATTTGATAGATTCAAAGTTGAATTCATTGTCTACAAAATTCAACAGTATAAGAGTTAAATTTTGTTAGTGAAAAAAAAAAAAAAACTAGAACATGCAACACCTGATGTAAAGTAGCTTGTTCATTAACAATTAATTAAACAAAAATAAATAAATATAAACATAAAATTGACATAATCATCAAATATCTTTAAATTACAAATCAAATTATAAATTAGTCTAACAAATAATAATGTAAACATATAAGTTTAAATTAGAGAAGCTCAATACTTACAAACATTAAATAAATGTAAGTGGCCTACTTTCTTTTCTTTGTTCAGTACGACCCTTTCCTTGGCTACGATCGTCCACGTCCTTTGTTTAGTCTTACATCGATTTCTTGGGTCATGTGACCTTCTTCATGGTTGAAGTTGGACAAAATAATAATTATGTGGACAAAAAATAAAATAAAATTTACAATAATATCAAAATAATAAAATAACTTATCATATCTAAATCAAACATTGATGACCTATGACTCTTCTGAAGTATAAGAAATGAAGGATCAACGGAACTAGAGAGCAAATCCTGCGAGTCCATCTGTATTTCAAAATTTTCAAATTAAAACTTCATTTAACAAAATAAATCGGAGATCAGTCTATAATTTACATAATCATTTAAATAAAATATTTACATGAGTTATTTCTAAATTTTTAACTATCTATTTGGACAGGTTGACTACCTATTATTTCTATATATATACCACATCTCACTCTTCTACCAATATTTTCATTCATTTCATTTTTTTATTGTTGTAAACTTTGTTCTACGTACCATTTTACGTCTTTTAGTCGAAGGTAACATGTAAGGAGATACTTGCTCTCGCCAATATCTTTTGTTGGAGATTAATGGATGAAAAACAAGAGAATAAGTTTTCCTATAAACTAAGCTTTAAAAATGTCTATCCACCAAGGAAGTAGTGTAAATGTTGATATAATTTTGAGAATAAACAACAAGGATGTGTGAGCAAGGTACTCTTCGTAGTTGCATATATGCACAACTACATTTTGTTTCCTCTCTATTGAAGTATATCTCATAATTGTTACCATGTGCAGATGTTACTTGGTAAACATGACCTTGATATGCTTCAATCCATAGGTATCTTACCTTTTCAGTAGCCTTTTGAAGTATCTCTTCCACCTTTGGTGCAAAAAAAGTGTACATTTGGAGACCATTTTTAGACTTTTTACGAAAAACTTGTTTAAAGACAAAAATATCATGAGTATCAATGAAGTGACTAGAAGACCTCGAGCACTGCTTATGATATTATTGAAACTTTTAGATATGTTTATTGTTGTAATGTCATATCTCCTTCCATTATCAAATGCAAGTACTCAATTGCCTAGGTGTTCTTATTCTATTATCTATCTATAACCATTTGGAGAAATTTTCTTGATTTCCTCAAGTCTGTCGTAGAATTTAATTATATTGCCTTCCATCCTAATTCGTAAAATTTCTCAAGTAACATGGAAAATAATTTTACCCATTAAAAGATGGATAGAAATAGTATGTTACGGTGTAAATCTTAACAGTTTTGTAGTAAATGGAAAGAATATTTACGCATCATTTGTTCTGTTTTACATGGACAAGGGTCAAAATAATTTTATTCTATTACACATTTTACTCGTATCTTATACGATACGGATAAGGATAGATTTATACTTATTATTTTAAATCCTAACAGTTTTGTAGTAAATGGAAAGAATATCTACCCACCATTTGTCCTGTTTTACATGAACAGGGGTCGAAATAATTTTATTCTATTACACATTTTAATTGTATCTTATACGATACGGATAAAGATAGATTTATACTTATTATCTATTTACTCATTGTGTAAGCTAATCACTTTGTTTTTTCTTTTAACTTCCTTCTAACATCTACGAAATGTGAAATAATATTTTATATATTCATCTAACAACTTCGGTTTGAATTTTGTAATATGGCATTCAAGTACATTGTCTAAAGTATGAATTCTTAGACCCTAATGATTCGTAATAAATGTAGTAACAAGATGTGATTTTAGTTATTCTCTTTAACACTCGATGGTCATGTTATTTGCTTAAAAAATAATTTACCCAATTATCCACTTATCTACTCGTTTTATATTATATTATGGGTAACTGGGCAAATGATGGTTGTATCGTTAGAGAAAACAAGCTTACACCTGCCTCCTTCCCTACTAGAAATTGAAAGGTAATAATAATATGGATAAGAGCATACCAGCTTTTCTGGTACCACGTCCTCCTTGTCACCCTCATGGTAGAGTTGTTTTCGATGCACGCCACTGGCTTCCAGTCGAGGACGTGAATCCGAGCTAATTAATGGATTGGACATGCAATTTCGGCCCAACCCGATCTAGCCTTCTATGATCTATGGACTTTTACGTATGGGCTGAGGCAAGACCGAGTTCGACATGTGTTGCCGGTTACTCGACTCAGGCACTGGAGCATGGCCGAGTAATTACTTTTGACGATACAAGTGGGGTGATTACGTGCATCGTGGAACTGATGACATGTCCGTCGTAGATCAAATAACATATCGGTCGATGAGTTAAAAAAATATATCTATATCTATATCTATATCTATATTATAATATTAATTATCACTTTTTGATGCGAGGAAAATTATATGTGTTTGACACTTCATCATTAAAATCTGGAAAGTTACAAATAAATGGCGAAAATCCATCGAAAACCCTACGGTCGCTGATCCCGCAACCGCCTTCCCCAAAACCTTCGCTCGCGCGAGCTGCTCAGAAAAGCCATCGATTTCGACTGGACAGCGTTCAAAGTCAGTCTTGAGGAGGAAGACCTGTCTCCAATCTCGCTGCCTGTCAAGGCACATCGTCGATCGGTAAAATCTAAACCTTCTTGTGCCTTGACGGCCCCTGATCAGGGGCGTCGGGTGAGGAAAGACCTCTCTTCCCCTTCAGATCTGGGTCTGATCCCGGTCATCTGAGAAACTTCTATCCTTCTCTCCCCTATTCTCTAAGGGGCAGATCCATCTCGGACGGCCTCCGCTCGTCCGGATCTGGTCTTTTGACTGTTAAATATGGGGTTGTTTCATATCTGAGATTTTATTTTAGGCATATTGTTGATATTATTGTTGATTGTTTATGCTTTCGCAAGATTTTATCTTCGAACTGGCTGAATACGTTGGTCTCTTGTTCTTTAAGTTCGGATCTTATCTCTGCTTATGGTTTGGTGATTTATGAGTACATTTCTTCCTCCGTAGCTGGAGTATCTATTTTATCTGTTCTCGATCGGTCGCTGACATCACCGAGGTTTGTTCCCGGGGATGTTTCACGCTCCCACGGTTTTGTTCGATCGGAACCTTTTTTCCCTGATAGTTCCAACCCCCTTCTCTTCTCTGCTGCTTCGGTGAAGATTTTCCTGCCGGTGAGTCGACGGGGCGAGTCTTTTCGCTTCTGTCTGAACGAGACTGAAAAGTCAGGCTCCTCTGTCTTGTCAGTCCGTCCTACAGTTTTGAGCTCTGTGTGGGGCTATTCTCGGTATCTTCCCCCTAATTTAATTGAGGTCATTAAATTAAATCGGTTTAATAAACAGGGGATTAATGGTAATACCTGCATTAATTTGGCTTTTACCTCTAATGTCACTGATCCCGCTGATTTGGTGGGGCCCTTTCCTCCCTGCGTGACAGACGACGTGTCTGTCATGCCAGTTACATTCTCTCCTTCTGTCTTTTCTGGTATTAATGTTGAGGTGGCCTCGCCATCTGCGAGCGTGAATTTCTCCCCTTCCCACGAAGATTTTAATACTATGCCGTTTCGGGTGTCAGAAATCTCTACAGTAGAGATTTACCCTGACCAAGCTTTTTCTTCGATTGAAAATTATTGTCGCGGCTCGCGTTTTACCGCCTTACTTTCTCCTTCTTTTCCTGAGAGAACGCAGAGAAGCTTCGTTGCTTCAGATCACTCTATTACTTCTGGTTTCCCAGAGTAGACGTTGGTGGAGAAGAAGAAAAAAGCCCCCTCTCCTCTGGTATGCTTCTGTCGCGCTAATGGTCGTTGTTTTAAATGTGGTCTTCGCGGTCATAATAAAAATAAATGTAAATTCTCTGGTTCCTGTTATAAATGTAAGTCCCCTTCTCATTCAGTGGTGATTTGTAATTTTTTTCAGGAACACATTCTTCCTCTCCCCCCATGGCTGGATTATCCCCTCAAAACCCTACTGTAATACCACCTTCGGATGCCACCTGTGACCTTACGATGCATTTCTCATGCTGTGCTATTGTCACTGATCATTCTTTCCATCTTACTAGGGATACCTTATCTCAGCACATCTTAAATAACTGGCCTATTCAAGTTAAGGTAGAGATCAGTGACTTTTCCCCTGGGAAGTTCTTACTGAAATTTTCATCTACAAAACTTAAAAATGAAATCCTCAGTCGTTTCGGATCCTCTCTCCGGTCACTCTCAGCTTCCTTCATTCATTGGACGCCCAGTTCTAATGCGATCCTCACCTTGAAGGAGGAGGGGATCTGAATCCGGTTGGAAGGGATCCCGCACCACTTATAGTGTATAGAGGTTTTTCACAGAATACTTTCAGACTTTGTAGAACTTCTGGAGGTTGACCTCTCTATTGATAGGGTGAAATTCCTAGGTTTTGCTAGGGTTAGGATCAAAATACTCCCCAATAAGGACATCCCAGACTCTAGGTTCTTTGCTTACGGGGAAACTGTCTACCCCATAAAGTTTAGACATAGCTGGGACGTTTGTTCTTCTCCCCCCCCTCACCCAGAATACTTCTTCTGCATGGCCTAAGCAAACTACTCATACTTCTTCCACCAGAAACTTGCATCCTATGAAGAAGCCTTTTAAAAGTAACAAAGGCTGGAGAGGTAACAATAGCAGGAAGAATCCTAAATCTGGGAAGAACGTCTGGACAAGACCCACCTCTAGTGCTCCCCCTCTATCTTCTATACATAATACAGTTGGTATATTACCCACCCCTCTTGCTTCTGGGACAGCAAACTTGACTCCTTCCCCACTAGTTAATACCCCTCTCTCTTTCTCTCTGAAATCAAAACCATTAGAGCCCATTGTTGCTCCTAATTGGGTGGAAGCTGAGATTAGAGCCAGAAATCTTTCTCTGGAAAAATTCAAGAAAGTATTGGCGATTTATGACTGTTTGGAGCAAGATGATTTAGCCATCTCTACCTCTAAGAAACCATCTTCGCAGCCTCCTACTCCTGTGCATGCACTAGGTAATGAACATCAATTATTAGTTGAAAATAATTACTGTCTCAATTATAGCTCTGCTTCCAATTGTGATCATGATCTTCCTTTCTCTAACAAGGATAACTTGGTTAACTTTGAGGTTAACCAAGTTGACCCGTTACTCTGGGATTCTTATGATCATTTTCAATCTTTTTGCGAGAATATTGGCATTTTATTGACATCAAAAGAAGATACAATTTCTTTTTTCAATCAAATTAGGCAGGATCAGGGTAAGGGTTATATAAATTTGGAAGATCCAAATGCTTCCTCTGAGAGGGCAGGGTCCTCTTGTTCTTCCATTAATTTTTAATGATTATAGCTGCCTAGAATATTAGAGGTCTTGGATCCTGTCATAAGATGAGAGAGCTAAAAGAATTTATTCTCTTCAATAAGTGTGATGTTATTATTGTTAGTGAAACCAAAAAGGAAATGTTTACTGATGGATCTCTTAGGCTTCTGGGAGGTAAAAAAATTAATTCCTGGTCTGTAGTACCCTCCATAGGAGCATCTGGTGGTATTCTCATTGGCTGGGATAATAGGGTATTAAGGGAAATTAGCTGCATTACTACCAATTTTTGTCTCTCTCTAAAATTTAAAAATCAGGGAGATGATTTCGATTGGTGGCTCACAGGGGTATATGGTCCCTGTGATCATAACCTGAAATCTCTATTCTTTGAAGAATTACACTACATTAGAAGCCTTGTTAATAATCATTGGATTTTGGGAGGAGACTTTAATGTTATTAGATTTCCCTGTGAACATTCCCTTAACATAAATAGAACTATTCATATGAAAAGATTCAATGCTTTCATTGAATAGAATTTTCTGATTGACTTCTCACCAAATAATTTCTCCTTTACTTGGTCAAATTTTCATGACCATCCCATATTAGTAAAGCTTGATCGTTTCCTTGTCTCCCCAGACTGGTCAGGGAAATTCCCTGATGCTTTCTGTTCTGGTAAAGCTAGAATAGTCTTCGATTATATTCCAATTATAGTAAATACTGTGACCCTTGATTGGGGCCCCCCCTTTCAGACTTTACAAATCCTGGTTCTGTTTAGAGGGTTTTGAACAATTAACCAAGGATTATTGGGGGCAGAATGGCTATCCTCTTTCTCAATCCTCTCTTGTGTCTGAGTTTAGCTTCAAATTGAAAAATCTAAAATTCCTACTTACAAAGTGGATAACACCTATTAAGGCAAAGAGAAGCAAAAGACTCAGGCTTATAGAATCCTAAATTCAGGACTTGGATATTCAGGTTGAACATTCTAACAACATTAACTGGGTGGGAAAAAAGGCCTTGAGATTAGAACACCTTGACTTACTTAAAGAACAGAAGGTTTATTGGAGACAAAAATGAAGGATTCAATGGTTGAAGGAAGGGGATCTCAATACCTCATTCTTCCACAATATGGTAAATTGCCATAGAAGGGCAAATAATATTTCCTCCCTTCTCATTAATAATGCAATAATCCTATCCCAAATGGAGATTTGTAGAGAAATTGAGAAACATTTTACTAAGCTATTTAACAAGGATAGCAGTCTTCATATCTCCTTTAGCTAGGATACCCTTATCCCTGTCAAAATTTCTTTCCCTGAATAGCTTGAGACTCCTTTTGAGGAAGAAGAGATTAGATCTAACGTTTTTAAATTATCTGGGGACAAGTCTCCAGGTCCTGATGGCTTCCCTTTGATCTTCTTTCATCACTACTGGGATATGCTGAAAAAGGAAATACTTAACATAATCCAGTGTTTTCATTCTTCCAATGATCCTGAGTTTCTTTCTGCAATTAACCAGACCTTTATTGCACTCATTCCAAAAAAATAGGGTGCCATAAGGATTCAAGATTTTAGACCTATTAGTATAGTTAATAGTCTTTACAAGATAATAACTAAAACTCTGGCTTCTAGGCTTTCACTAGTGCTGAATTTAGCCATTGATACTTCATAGAGTGCATTTTTGGCCAGGAGATCTATTGGAGATTGTTTCCTTGTGGCACAAGAAACCCTACACTTTATGAGATCTTCAAATATTAATGGCTTCATTCTAAAATTAGACTTTGAAAAGGCTTTTGATAACATTAAATGGAACTTTTTGATAGATGCACTTTCTAGAATGGGTTTTGGGGATAAGTGGATCTCTTGGATTCGTATGTGTATATCTACTGCTAAATTCTCTGTTTTAATTAATGGTTCCCCTAAAGGGTACTTTGGGGCCTCCAATGGTTTAAGACAGGGTGATCCCTT